>JADOBS010303878.1:0-30984 GCA_015708375.1 Cydonia oblonga | reverse complement strand
GCAATCCTTTTTTTTTTTTTTTTTTTTTTTCTGTGTATGACAACAGATCCAACATAAAAGAAACACAAAAATTTTGATCGCACTTACCCCACAGCGTAACTGATGTAAGATGCTCAGACTCTCAAACTTTTGTGGTTGATTCAATGAGTTTGGCTTAACACAGCGTATGTAATGAGGCTCTGTTGAATTGAGGGTTTCCATCAGTGCTTGAAGTTGTTGCTACAATAACCAAAACAGAGGAAGGGTGCAAATTATCAGCTTAAAGACCATCAAACAAGTAATTAAATGCAAAACTTTCAGGAGGTACATCATGCAAATAGGCTAATCTTAGAAGGCAGTAATAATTCCCATTACAGGTCAAAGGAAATGATCAGTTGAATACACGCAGAAATGATAACCACATCATGAAGTATTACCCGAACAATATCCAACAAGTAGGATGTTGTTGGACGCATGTGTCTGAGAAAAAGAAAGGTAGAGATTCAACCTAATGCTATTTACACAAAATCTAAGACCATATCAGAAAACAATGAGATCCTCAAATTAACATTTATTTGTGGAAAGATAAGTTGAAGCCCAAAATCCTGCACGACAGCAAACAGCATACAATTTTTTTTTCTTCACTGAACCGTCTATTGGATTGGTTAATGATCTCGTGCAAGTTTCTTGAACAAAGTTTATCATCGCATAAAACAGAGATAAGAGAAAAATCTCCAGCAGGAGACTCTCCTATTAATATCTTTTCGTGTATCAGCTTCTGTAGTCTTTTAAGCAGTTGCACCCAAACAACATCACATCACAGAAAGGATAGAGATGGAATGTACCTTAAATCTAGTGGCCACAGAAGAAAATTTATAGGATGATCTTGAAGATTCCTCAGGTAGTGAACCAAAAAGACCAGCAACAAAAGGGCATTTGGATGAAGACAACAGATTGCAATGTTCTATGACAACATAATCACGATTCTTATCCAAAAAGGTATCAGTGTGATAAGTAACCTGAACAAGAAGTGAATAGACTATATTATAAATGACTCAATATCAAGATGCTGCACACAAATATGTAGTGACATATAACATGCCTTTCCAGCATAATGGGACATGGTAAAATCTGTTTCCGAAAATTTTGCCTTTTCCAACCTTGGGTGGGCCCGGAAAAGTTGAAACAACCTAGTTGAAAAACTTTGGTGTGTTGATTTTGGGAACATGCTGCAAAAATAAGAAAATCAGGATAAGGATAAAATTCCATAAAATACTATATAGAGTAACACACACCAAATTATAGTGAACTTAATTGTACCAAGCTTCATCCAAGAGAGCAATTATCCCAACAGGTTTCTGCAAACCAATGAGTGAGAACATAAGGTCCATGCCTTACAGCCTCTCAAGGCATATAAAAACAGAACACTATGGAAAATAACAGTAGGCAAAATGTTATTAAAAATGAAAAAGAAAATGAAGAAATACAGTTACTTTCAACTTTTGTCATACTATAGAACCACCAAAACTCAGACCACAAACGCACGTCATGCATTTTTCCTAAAAGCAGGGTGGTAGCTTCAATCATATATTAGTTCAGAAAATATGTAGAACTTCCCGACAATGGTCATTCCTTAACACGTAAATACGACTAGAAATTAGGTCCACTCCTTGCACACATGCTACTACGAAATCAATCCAGAATACCAATTATCCTTTTAAAATCATATACTAAAAGGGAGCGAAGAAGAAGATGGCTTTGCAGCTTTTCATACAAATTTGTCCAAAAAAAACAAAATGGGAGACAGAGGCAAAACCTTCTCAATCAAATCTAGAACATCTTGGTTGTCTATGAATTCAATGTAGCTCCAATCAATTTCCTCTTTGCTATACTCTTCCTGCTCCATCTTGAACACATGCTGGAACAAGTGGGAACGAAGTTAGAATACAATGACTAATTATTGAATAAAATCACATATTAATTTCAAAAAATATTAACGCTCACCTCATTAAAGTGTTGCTGCAGCTTCTCGTTTGCAAAGTTAATGCAAAATTGCTCAAAACTGTGGAAAAGAATAACTTAACCAGAGGAATAATGTACAAACGCAAGGATACTCTAATAATAATAAGACTAGTGTTTGACTTTTGACAAGACAGAAATAAAACAATAATAGTAACAATGATGATATAGGATGAAAGAGTGAAACTTGAGTGGAGAGACTATGACTATCACCAACTAACAGATCAGTTGGGATGTCAAAAGTCCAATACCCTTATGAATTACAGTGACAAACAAGATGCAAAAACACATATGATACCAAGTAATTTATAATAGATTTATAGACCCTCTGGACAGCAAGCAAAATTCAGAGCAAGATGACCATTTACTATTCTAACTTTCAATGGCACTTAGATAGCATTCCAACACCAAATTAAAGACTCATAATATTTTAATGGAAATAGATATGGGTAAAGATTTTACCTATTGTCCTTAAAGCATTCAAAACCATAAATGTCCAGGACTCCTATTTGTAATTGGGAAGTCACATCTTGGCCAACAGATGTATTAATCTTATCAACAAGCCTGTGAAAATATCCGAACCCAAATAAGGTAGAGAAGATCTTCCCAGACGAGTGAAGAAAATGAAGCTCCTAAAGGGACTGTTGATGAAATCATACCAGTCAAACAACCGAGAATAAACAGTCTTTGCCAATGCATCTCTACTAGAAATAGCACCACTACAGTCGAGAGCTTTAACAATAATTCCTTCATGAGTTTGGATTGTACGAGTAGACAGTGTTGCTAATAAGAGGCCCACATCACACCTGATTGTACGAGTTTGGATTGTATCAAGCAACTCTAAGTTAAATTATTGAATGCAAATTATATTCATGATATAGTTTGGGCAGGAACTTTCTTTAGCATGTTCCTATCACAAAATGCAATAGACAGATTCAGTTACAGGAGGTATTCCAGAGAAATATCTCCTGACTCATAATATGCACAGACTGCATTAAATATTCCATGAAGATACCCCCTCCGTAAATTACAAAGAAAATCTCTGAATTGAATGTTCACTCGTAAAGTATTAAAGAAACCAACAGGATATTAAAATTAAGGGAGGTTTAATGAAAAGCTCCCAGTACTATTCACTTTTAACGAAAAACCATTTTTTTACCTTTAGCTAACACTATTCACTATACCTTCGTAAAGGGCTTTTCATTAAAAGAAGAGTTTTTTTGGACTTTTCACTAGTTTTCCTTAAAATTAACCCTTCAGTTTGTTCAAGGTTAGTTGGGGAAAGTAAAAGTTCAAGTTCAAGCTACATAAATCACCTACATGAAAAGTTTAGCAGCCATCTGCATATGAAAGTTCGATTTCTGATCCTTTAGAACTGAAGAGTCGTGCTCTTTCCCTGGAGAAAAATCAATGTTCCCCAAATGCAGAATTGCAGCTAAGGTGCGGAATATTGCTTCCTAAAAAGGTAGAAAAATGAATCTCAGAAACATCCAAGAGCGGAAGTGAAGGGAAAAAAAGTATTCATCTTAAAGCGCCATCCACTTGGATTAAGTTTTAAACCTGATCTTCACGGTTGATACCAACAATGTCCATTGCTGTTCTTGTCTTCGTATACTCTTCTGCACTGCTCACTCCAGCAAGTTCATAGGTCTTGCTTTGATTTAAGTAATGGAAGTGGCTTGGGTGGCCTAACTTGTACCTCTCTGCATCCTAGACATATAGAGACATCCAAATAACAATATCCATATGCTTCAATAGTGTACATAATAGTGATGATCATATGTGAACCACGAGGATACATAGAAATAGTGCAAGAACACACGTACACGCACACACAACTTGAAACATCCTAAGATGCATAAGAAAAACACATGCACTCAGTGATAAACAGCTAAATGACTACATATGCTTAGATATTTAAAATGGTAACCGTGTGATAAATCCATCCAATCACAGACACAAAGAGTACCTTTCCAGATGCGCACAACTGGTAAAAACAGTGGTAATTCCTTTCAGGATCTGTAATCTGAACAACACGGGATCTTTCCAGTAGATAAGTTCTAATTGCAGCTCCAGATATTCTACCGCTTGCATCAAACTGGATCTCAACAAACTTGCCGAAACGACTGCCTCAGAGAACCATGAAAATGGAAGGAATATGATTTTTAGTTCCCAAACTAAAATGAAAATTGGCATGATATCACAGCAAATTGCCAGAAAAGATATAGAAAGTAGTTAATGATATACTACTAAACTGATTAACGATTACAATAAATATAACCCTAATTATTGTTTGATACAATAAATAAGTTCATAAATGAATACTATTACCTATTAGAAAGGGCAGAAGAAGTTCAACAATGATATTCTATAACCCACATCATCCAGCAATAATTACCCTCAAGGCGTTTATTTTATACTAAGAGCCAAGACCTAGTTCATTTCATTATGCCATGCTCTTCCTGCATTGCCCTTCATTCTCAACTAACCATCATAACTTTTACCCCATTCTTCTATCATCAAGAAAGCATACATTAAACTCAACAAAAAGTGTGAGAATTTCAAATTTATACATATCAAATTAGTAATATTTCAGGAGAAGAATAAACATGTAGCACACCTTGAATTGTCATTCCTAACAGTCCTTGCATTACCAAATGCCTCCAAAAGGGGATTCGACTGAACCATGCACAAAAAATAATCAGTGACACATTAAAGCAACAAGATAAAAAATCAAAAACAAATTCTAACAAAAATATAACACTGAGTTGACCAATATTCTCAGTAAAAATGAAGACGATCAAATCCTTTTCTCAAGCGTTGGACAACAACGAAGACCAAACTGGTCCCAGAGACAAAAAAAATTACCTCAACCATAACTTCTTCGCTGCCAAAATTTAATGGCAAAAATGAAAAAACCTTATCTATAATAGTGTGAATTTATGCCTACTCTTATACAGAGTTGGTATTTGTTTGAATAGAGGTAGATCTTACTTCAAGAACTTGTTGTTCAACAGTTCTCTCATCACCAGCACCAGCAGCTCGGCCTCCTACATAGGTAAGATGCTGCATAATCAGTTTCGTCGTTTCCGTCTTTCCAGCTCCACTTTCACCACTGACCAGTATTGATTGGCTTCGTCCATCATTCATCATTGCTCTGGAGTATAAAATCAAGAAAAGCTAACTTGAGTCATTCAATTGAATAGCAATATAAAACCAAGGTCAAGACTCAATAATCATAAAGTTGGCATACCTATAAGATGCATCAGCCACGGCAAAAACATGGGGGCTTAGCTCACCAAATGGGGCTCCCTTATACTGCTCCATCATATGGACATTGTATAGATGGGGAAGCTTTGTGAATGGGTTAACTGCAATCAAAATGCTCCCTGTATATGTCTACCATCGACAAAAGAAAACAATCACTTCAATTCCAAAAGTAGGTGCCGTAAACCAATTTTAGTAGTATGAAAATATAAAAGGAAAAGTTTTAGTATATCCCGTACGAAAAAAATAAAAATTCAATATACCGCATTTTCCACAGCGATTTATGGGATTATCCAATTATCCTTATCTCATCTGGAAATGAACGAGTCGACCATGGCAAGTGAATTACCAAATCCATTACAACACTCAATATGAGCCCTTTCCTATACATTTAACAGCAGACAATTTCAGTCATCCCAACTCAACAGTTGAAACCAAGGATTTATTTGTGTTATACTTAACATTTCTAGAATAAGCCAATTCGCGTCAACTCATCGACTGCTAAGCCTCATCTAGGGGGTAACGGAAAACCAGTAGCACGCCAAGTGGAAGCCATCAATGAGACAATCAATAGTCAATTTGAAAAGACTCACATATATATCATTGAGAGCGTATCTCCTCTGAAGATTATACAGCACACCCGGCTCGTTCAAATACGTCAGCTTAGTCATGTCGTCCACTCCGCCATGCTCGTCCTCATCCGCATCCCTCGGAAACAGCTTCTCCGGCGACGCCAAGACCTACACACCCAAAACCCCCACAGTCAACACAAAAATCACCCAAATTTCAAACACACTAGTCAGTAATTTACACACAAAAACCGAGGGCAAATGTTTCAGTTCACCTTCTTTCCCGAAGCGGTGACGACCTGGAGCTGCTTCCCCTTCCAGTCGGCGACTTCAGCCGGGGCCCAGGCCAAATCCCGGTCTTCGACCCATACCTTAGAGCCCCGGCGGAGGCTCATCTCGGCGGAAACCGAGACCTTGAGCTTGCGACGGGAAGCCAGAAACCCTAGAATTCGGTGGAGAAGACGACAAGTGGCCGAAGAGCGGAAGTCGGCAGAAACAGAGAAGGACAACGTAGAGAGAGAAAGTGAGAGGAGAGAGAGAGAGAGAGAGAGAGAGTTTTGGGTGAAAAATTTGGGTTCCCGCCCTTACAGGTACACAGTAGGAGTCCGAAATGGTGAAACCGAACTTTTATATAGCGTACTCGACACGTCACCCTCCAATGACTATGGACGCAGCAGGTAGAGAGAGAGAGAGGAAGTTTGCATATTTTAATGGCGGTTTTAGTTTTTATGTTTTGGGCAGCTTCTCCCTGTATTACAGGAGAAACGTTACGAAATTTCCGTTTTTTAAATTAACTTACAGATCCGTCTACTTATTTTATTTCTTCTTTTTAAACAAGCAACGAGGTGTCGGAGAATCGAATTCGAAATTTTGGTGTCGGAGAATCGAATTCAAAATTTTAAGGTAATTTTCTTGATCAATTGAGTTATAAGACGTTTAATTTTCTGTCTGCTATCTTGACTTGCTAAAGATATTATATTTTTTCCTAAAACAAAGTTAAACTACAACAGAGCTGAATAAAACAAAGAAGATTGAATTAAGATAAAAATTCAATAATTATTTGTCAACATATTCACTGACACTACAGTGAAGTGCTATTATTTTTACTTTTAAGTTTGAAGTCTCAAGTTCAGCTCATTTAAACGATGAGTTTGATGCCTGAATAATTATGGATGTCTTGTGTAGCTTAACTTGAATTACGAATTGAGGGGGGAATTTTGAAACCCTTATCCCCTCTTAGGATTTAAATTCCCTTGCCTATGAAAGCATTTATTGAATTTTTTATTTTTGATTTTTCTTTATAAGGAGGGTATTATTGGAAAATAAAACAAACTTTGATTTATTTCCTTGTTACCGTTGTCCCCAATATTTTCAAAGAAAGGAGTCAAATCATTTCCCCTGCATGGAAGTCCACTTTTTATTTTATTTTCATAAAAGCAATTTACTAAAAATTTAACAAATATGATTATTTGTGGGCCGACATTTACCAAGGCCCGTGTAGAATCATATGTTGATGGCGGGCCTCAGGTGGCCCAAAACCTTGTAGAATTAGTGTATGGAGGTAATGAAAATTGTTAAAATGATAAATTAGTATTAGGATGGATCTTTTCCTTGTTTTAGTTAACCAATTAATTAGGTATGATGAGATTCAAGTAACGAACTTTCAAGATCATGTTTGATATAACTTTCAAGATTCTAAATTCAAGATAATTTCTTTTGCGCGGAAGCAGTTCATTACAACTTTTGAGATCTTAAATGTAGGGTATGGGCCCAATTAGGGTTGCAGGTCTCCGACTTAAGAGTTCAAAGCTCACATGTATGAGAGATTCCTGTGTACTGACGCCCATGTAGAGCATCTGACTCAAAAGGGTCGGAGATGTGGCGTACGATGGGATTAGAGATTAGATACCAAGGACTCCATCTTCTTTTATGAGGAGGGCTGGATGGTTCATGAGGTTCGAATGTTCGGATCCAAGAATTTCTCCATGCTAAAAAGTCTTGGATCTCAAGTTTAAGACCAAAAAATCCTTCTTGATAACATGTTACCCCAAAAATAATGCCCACAAACAATGATGCATAATGTTCACAACTTTATAAGACAAAATTGCAGCACAGGTCCCGTTGATTATCCGAGATTTCACTTACATCCTTCCGTTAGTTTTTCCCCACCCACAACTAAAATATTAAAAAATAATTTGCACTATCAATAATGGTAGGAGGCAAACCTGCTCGGAGTTTTCAACTTCTCAAACTGACACTGTCCTCTCAAGGACTGCATTATTGCTCGGCAGTCGCCAGGCATATAATGCACCTCCGCAGGACCACCCGCTAATTTTACCCTGGGTACTACTACCTGACCCTGTGTGGCCCCCACTCCGGCCCCTTACGCTGATGGGCCCCGGTCGGGCAAGTCAAAGTCTAAGTTACCACAATAACAACTCTAAAGTTACTATACTTACCAAGGCTCACGTTTAGTCAAGTCGACTAAAATAGTATCCGACCATATTTTCGAAAAAATGGGTATTCCCCACCCTTCCATTAGAACGGAAAATTGACCTTAACGATCATTTTTCAAACCGTATCAAATTTTTGATCATTCACCATAAGTTTCTAATATCGCTCGCATAAGAAGGTAAAACAAAGTTTCTTAATTAGAATATCGCTAGGATAAGAAGGTAAATCGAAAAAGCTACTGAACTTTATAAAGCTATTAATAAAAGGTTGTTCATATTTTGCCCTACTTTTCACCTACAAACAAGCTGAAAGCCAAATCTTTGTACACAGTTTTTCAATCCCCCGAGCCTCCTTAATTTCCCACTACTAATTTTCTCAGATGTTTCATGACATGTAACATCATATAATAATTCCTCCTCTCTTCAAATGCTTCATTTTTCACTCACTGTTCTGAGAAATTACCTCTCCAAACTTGAGAAACAGCTGCGCATCTGAGGTGCTCATGGATGGACAATTTAGCATGTGCGGCGTTTTGAGATTCGCGTACTCGTCCATGTAGCACGGCACTTTGGCAGACGGGTGTTGGGTCGATGGCGGGTTGGCGGAGGCTGGTTCTTTTGGTGGTGCAGGGGAAGGCAGGAGACTCCCCAAAACACGAGTTACTTCATGCATTGTTGGCCGGTCTGTTGGCTGCCGCTTTGTGCACAGAAGGGCAAGCTGGAAAACCTTCTTCACTGCTCCGAGGTCTGTGCATGTGGCCGTGATCTCAGAATCTACGGTTTCCATGACAGCATTGTTTGCCGTCTTAGATAATATCTGAGTCAAATTATATGAAGCATTATGTGAGAAAAATTGTTCAATTTGAATGCATTGTGAGAATACAAGAAAAGAAATAATGTGTCCTACCAAATGATGGAGATTGGATTCATTGTCTACGGCTTTCCTTCCTGTCAGCAGCTCCAGCAGAACAATTCCGTAACTATACACATCGGCCTTCTCAGTGAGGCGTGACGTTCGCGCATACTCAGGATCTATATAGCCAATCGTGCCCATTATGTAAGTAGACGTATGGGTCTTTGAGGGGCATAAGTTCTTGGCAATGCCGAAATCAGTTAAATGAGCTTCAAAATCCTTGTCCAATAGAATGTTGGACGACTTGACATCCCGGTGTATGATTCTGGGGCTGCAATCATGATGCAGGTAGGCAAGCCCTTGGGCTGCTCCAAGGGCAACCTGGAGACGAGTTGTCCAGTCGAGCTTTTTCTTCTTGGAAGGGCCTGAATGTAAAAAAATTCGGTAGATAAGGAATTAAAATTAGCTACTTTGTAACACCAACAGGCCAGAGACATTCAAGAACCGTGTGAACCTACCGTGAAGGAGATCCCAGAGACTCCCATTTTCCATGTAATCGTAAAAGAGAAGGTTTCCAGAGGAAGACAAGGAGTACCCCTGGAGGGTCACCAGATTCCGATGCTTGATGCTTCCAACCGTCGCAAGTTCAGTCTCAAACTCCTTCATGCACTGAGGATAGTGCGAGTAGAGTTTCTTGATAGCCACTGGCTTACAATTTTTCAGAACACATTTGTACACTGTACTGGATGCACCATAACCAATTATATACTTCTCGCTCAAGTTTTCGGTCATCCTCATGATGTCCTCGTATACATGAAGTGCCATATTCATGTTAAGGATCACCAGCTTCGGAGTTGAGTAATTAACTGCTATTTCACGAGCAAATGGAATTGATTAGCTTAAGTTTCTACTACTGTAAGTGTTGGGAGTACAGAATAATTATCTTACGGGGAAATTACCTGGTTTGTCAAATGAACCGTCAGGAAAAGGAGTTGGATTATATGGCCTGCATGCAGCAACAAGAATCATGAGAAGAATCACAAGGGCACCAAGAGCGATTCCCAGGATAGCAGCTTTAGATAGTGTCACTGCAAAAGAAGGGAGATATGAGAAAAAGTGAAAGTCTTCACTCTAACGTAAATAACAGATTATGTAATCGGTACTGTGGTCCAAACTGTATCGGTTATCTTTGAAGCTCAGCATGCAACTTGATATCCATATTTACCTCGCTCTGTTGGACGAGACTCATGACATCGAGAATTGAGCCAATAGCCACAAAGATTAGGGTTTCCAATAAAACTGAAAACAAGAGGTTGCATCAGCCAAAGATGGGGGAAAAAATTAAGCTAAATGGAGTCGACTGAACCCTCAAAGCTAAAGCTAATTGTTTATGAAATTTCAGAAATATAGTCAGAATCTCTAACCTGTCTGGTGAAAACCTTGAGAAGTTCTTGCTCGTGGGAATATCGCCTGCCAAGTTGTTGTAAGATACATTTCTGCAAGGATTCAGAGATATTTAGTGTTTGAAAATAAAAGCTGCACAACCCTGCCATCAGATTGAACACATAAAATAGAAATTTGAATGCTTAGAATTGACTCACAATACAGAGAGGCTGAAGCAGTTTATCAGCGACACCACATCCCCCGATATATTGTTGTGGTCTAATCTCCTGTTATATTGTGCATTAACAACGCAAAGAAAATCAATATGCAAATTAGTGACGTATACAGTAACATTCTACTCTTCTTTCAATGACCATACTGGTCAAAATTATAGAGATCAGCATGTGGAAACTTACAATAAATTCATATTCTGCAGCTGACTGAACTCTTGAGGAATTAATCCCGTGAGCTGATTACTTGAAAGGTCTCTGCAAAAGCAAACGCATTGAGTTTATGTAAGAAAAAGCAGAAAGAATAGAACAGATTATCGATTCAATTCATTAAAAATAAGTATCTAACGAATAACCAAATACGTACATTTCCATAACACTCCTTAAATTACCAAACTCCCCTGGAATAAATCCCATCAAATGGTTTCGACTCAAATTCCTACCACATAATATCATCAGGTGTCAGACAATAAAAAGAAACGAAAAACCATTGCAAACGAAAATCAAGCAGTTGAACTCACAGCTTTAAAAGATGTTCCAAATCCCCAAGTGATGAAGGAATGGTTCCACTTAGTTTGTTATTTGAAATATCCCTGTGCAAAATTAACCACATACATTATTAAGAGAAAGGAACACGGGAAGAAAATACTAGGACATTTGATACTTACAAAGTATCCAAGTTACCAATCCGAGACAGCTCGATAGGAATTGGGCCACGAAGATAGTTGGAGGATAGATTTCTGAAAATGATATATAATTTATTTTCTCATCAGAGCAATGGGACAGAAACCTTAATTCATAATACCTGACTTCATGACGTGAACATGAAAGATAAATGTAAAACAAAAACTGGAGCACGTTTTAACCAGAAACCAACGTTTATATTGATGGAACTTACAGATAAGTCATACTCTCGAGCCTCTGAAGAGCAGGCGGAATGGTTCCATTCAACTTGTTCCCATGCACATTGCTGATATCAGAATAATTAGGGATGAGCAACGTAAGCCAGTTGATAAAGCAAACTAATAACTGAGGTTTATATGCTTACAGGCTGTTCAGATTTGTACACGAACTAAGATTATCAGGAATGGGCCCTTGAAGATAGTTGTTCGCAACGTTTCTGCAAGGATGTTGATCAGTAACTCAAAATTTAAGGCATGCAGACACCGTTCTCACTTAAAAGAAACATGGCAAGAGAACCTACAGGTCATACAAATCCGTAAGCTTCCCAAGTTCAGGTGGAATATATCCTGTAAGATGGTTATCGTTCAATTCCCTGCATACGCAAAACAAATGGGACCATACATCGAATCAAAAAATCATGTGCAAGTAACTACGAAAGAGATGCATAAACAGTCCATATCTGTAGCTATGAAAGAAATACATTCAAGAGGGAAAGTAAGAAAGTTCACATACAAATAATGCAGCTTTGTCATCTGTCCGAGCTCTGGAGGAATGGATCCATTAAGCTTGTTACCATGCAAATACCTATGCAGAATATTTACGAGTCAGAACTTGCATACAAGCAACATGTACTTTCTTCAATAAGGTGTTAAGTAGTAAAGTTTAAATAACTTAACGCCCCATTAATACACAAATGTATTGATAGAATATTTTTAATAATTTGTGGCTCATTAGATGGAGGTTTACGATCTGAAATTTATTAGGTCATACGCCAACATACTTTGTAACGATTTCATAATTACGCACATACTTACAATTTCTCTGTATATGTCAAATTCCCCAGGATAGGAGGGATCAATCCGCTTAACGCGTTGCTGCTCAAATCCCTGGAATGGAAACAATGAAGATGTAAGCCACAAAATGTAAAATAAATTGAAGCATAGGGGACTTGTTAAAACTCCACAAGCTTCAAAAGTAAACAGTTAAGCACTTACAATACAGCGAGAGCCTGCATCAGCCCGATCACAGATGGGATAGGCCCAGATAGTTGATTACCTTGTAATGATCTTGCAAGCACAAAGAGACCAACGTTTGATAAACTAATAAAATTGAAATTTTTTATGACATATCAAAGATTTGAGGAATCTCAAAGAAAATTCCAAGCACTTACAAGGTGGCTACTTGCAGGAACCCGATATTAAATGGAATCTCTCCAGTTAGCTGGTTGTAGGACAGATCCCTGCCAATCAGAAGGGATGAAACATATTTGAATAACCAAACTACGGCAAAGTAGAAATATGTCTTCATCAGTGAGAATGTGAGATACGATACGTACAAAACCTGGAAAGCAGTGCAGTTCCCTATATTTTGAGGAATGCTACCGGTCAAACTGTTGTTTCGCACATCACTAAAGAATGGTAGGGAAAGAGCGTTAGACTCTTAAGACTCTTAAACTATCTTCTGTACTAGAAAATATAACATTCTTTAAGGCTTGAGGAAGAAGGGGTTTAGATGTGAACTTACAAATACCATAATCCAGTCAACTGGCACATATCTGGAGAAAGGGTTCCGACTAAATTGTTCCCTCGCAAACCACTGCAATGGTAAAGGCAATAATAATTACATTGGCAGTAAAGCAGAAATAACATCGCCGAACGAATTTGGACAGGCTACGCAATGAAGCATGAAAACAAAAATTTAGCATCAACAATTGATCAGTCTACTCACAGATACTGTAGAACTTCATTCCAGTATATAAGCCTTGGTAATTCCCCAGTGAGATTATTCTGTGCTAGGTCTCTGGAATGAGCAATCCAGAACATAAGAAATTCAGTCACATGTAGAAAACAATTATACATATGATGAAATATAAGATGGGGAAAGCACTTACAAAATCTTCAGATTCGGAATCTGGGACAACGTCGAAGGAAGTGGACCAATCAATTGATTATTTTTCAAAATCCTGCAAGTCCAACTTAAGCAGTAAGAACAATATAAAATATATTGAAGCAATGTTTATGCATAAAAGTGAGCTTCTTGGGAACTTACAGATTTTCCAGCTGTTTCAACTTGGATATCGAAAATGGTATGTCTCCAAATATCTCATTGAAGGACAAGTCACTAAGAACACCATTAACGAAACATTCAATCAACTCGGCATTAAAAATGACGAATGTTAAAATAAATTCTGGTAAAATTCGAAGAAAGTACATGTTTTGCAGAGCCGAACAGTCACCAATCTCATCTGGGATCTGGCCGGATAGGCGGTTTCCCCTCAAATCGCTGATCAAACAACCAAATAATAATCAATCTCTACCTAAAATCCCACCACAAACTCGAAAAGCGAAAACGAATACAAAACCCAGATATGAAAATGCATGGAAGAGTACTACAGAAGTGGAAGAGTTTACATAGACTGGAGGTTTTCGAGATCTCCTATTACAGATGAGATTTCCCCTCCAAGATTTAAACCTGATAGATTTCTGCACACAAACATTATTATAATCAAACAAAAAGAACACACGTTTAAGATAATATTTAAAGAAATTAAATTAATTAAGTCAACCCCAAAAGCCAAAGGGTAGGAAAAAATGGGAATGTGTTTCTTACAGTGCAATGACATTGAGAGAGTTATCACATGTGACGCCTCTCCAAACACAATAATCTAAAGAGGGTGGGTCTGTCCATTCATAGAGAACATTGTCCACATCCCTAAATGCCTTTTTTATCTCCAGCAGTGTTCTTCCTTGATCTTAAATATTGCCAAAAATCAAAATCTCAGACTCCAAAATGATATATAAATATATAAAGTGATAAACCCCACAAATTAATTTCATATACAAACCCTGCTAATCCCAGCTTTTTTATTATTTTCGCACATAATTAAAAAACCCAGATAAAATTTCAGAAATTAGGGAAGAATAGATGGTTGTTATTCAGTAATGGAAAACTGCTTTCGTAGAAAGTTGAAGACTTTGGTGCATTTTCTGGGTGCCCAAACAGAGAAAAAAAGACTAAACACAGTTTGCAGCTCAACCTAGAAAAAAATTCACTTGTTTTGGGAAAGAGATGGTTATCCTCTGTTTGGCTGCACAGAAAGAGGGAAGAGAGTAGAACATAAATGCTTGGTTGAAAGCTCAAAGCTTTCGTGCATTTTCTGGGTGGCCAAACAGAGTAAAAGCCTAAAACAGTCTGCAACTCAACCCAGAGAAAACATCTCACAAGTTTTGTTGGGGAAAACAGATGGGTTAACCCTTGTTTGGCTACAGAGAAAGAGGAAGAGTAGAGAAGAAAGTGCTTGGTGGAAAGCTAAACACTTTCGTACATTTTATGGGTATCCAAACAGAGCAAAAGCCCAAAACAGAGTCTGCACTCAACCCGGAGAAAATTTCACACTAATTTGTCGGCAAAACAAATGTGATCAAATCTAGCAGAACACAATTCTTGCTTAAAATCTCAAAACTTTCTTGCATTTTCTTGGTACGCAAACAAAGTCTGTAACTCACCGTTCTGTGAACCCCCATAGCCGAAGGTCATACACCCAAGCAGAAGAACCAGAAGCACAAACTCCACCCGAACTGCCACAACTGCAGTCACATCAAACCCCATTTCACAAATTGCCCGCCAAACTTCAGTCCTAAAAGAACAAACGCAGAGAATCCGTACACCCCCAAAAGCCAGAAGAATCCCTCCTATTCCCTCTTCCTCCTTCTCTCCTTGGACCCGCCTACATTGCACCTTTACAAAAACAGAGCTCCGGATGCTGAGGACAGTTTGGGCGATCAAAAATTCTCCAACCCTTAAGCTTTGGTATATATTTTTTTCCCTTTCCCTTTCCCTTTTCCAGAAAGTCTTTTGATTTGAAGAGAAATATTCAGACGTAGGAGAGAGAGAGCTTCTTCAACCCAAAGATCTAAAGCCTGCCATTGTTCAATCACGTCGCTTCGGCAGTAGCGTAGGCCTGTAAATACAACTGTACCGACTAGAGAGAGAGAGAGTGAGAGGAGCTAGAAAGAGAAAGGAGAATTATTTTCATGGATAAAGTTAAGAAACCACATGCCAGAGGTCTCAGTCTCCCTCTGTGTTTTCTGCAAAATTACTGCTCACTCTCTTCTCCTCCCTCTCTCTCTCTCTCTGTATGTATAATTTTTCGGATTTCTCTCCTTTTCGCTCTGTCTCAGTGTCCACAATGTATTAGTGGTCGCTTTCAGTGGGTCCAAGTTTTATTTCTATTATTTTTCTTAAAAAACTTTATTGCAAAATGGCCCCTACGTATTTTGTATTTGTTGGTTTGGTATCATGTTTGGGGACAATTACTAATTACATCCTGTAGATTCTCTTCTGTGATGGAAAAATAGCAAAATGGCCCCTAAGTATTTTGTATAATTTCACATGTCACAAGTTGGGGTCCTGATGGGTACAAATGCTCAAGCTACCTTATGTTTATGGTTTGTGAAATGTAATCACACCTCTTGTTTCTAACATTCACACCTTCGATTCTGAGTGATTGTATTCAATTAATCAAATTGTTATTAATACATAAAAGGGCGAAAAAAGAAAATTTGAAAGTGTGAAAATCATCTCTCTTTCAGTCTATCATTTTGTTATATTTGTTCATATTGTCCACCTGGTACGCTAGGTTGCACATCAATGCACTTTGTTGCACTAGTTAATGATCAATCCATGTGATTCTACGCATGCTCTTGACCTAGTGCAATTAGCGGTTGTATTTCAATTTAAATAGTTCATGTACGTGCCTAAAAATTGTAATGGGATTGCATATAGATTAGCTCTTTGCCGTGTCAATTGGCAACGACATAGTTTGGTTTGAAAATACACCTGACATTATTCAAGATCTCATCATCCAAGATTTGATGTAACTCTCGTTTGAGGTCTTTAAATTATCGCATTGACCATTAATTGGATTAAATAATTATCATGGTTTTGGAATGTCATAAGAAATGGTAATTACATAAATACCATATACGGAAAGACAATTGTGTGTTGGTGAAAAGGAATTCAATTTATGGTCCATGCCTCTTTGGAATAAAGTTCAAAGCTGTATTTGTTGAAAATAGTTAAGGAACAAAGAAACAGTAATTAAAAGAGACATATGAAGATTTATTTCACTTTTGTGTGTTTGTGAAAGGGACGTTGATGTTGCAAGCCAAAAAACAAGCACCAACTAACATTAGGTTAAGTAGTTTTGTCTTGCACAATGTTAAATCATGTCCACATTTCATAGGCAGTGTAGTCACCCAAATTTCATTTAATCATATGTAGCTTTGCCTTGTGAATTATAGATCTGTGCAAATGTCTCTCGGTTTGTTAGTTCTATTCATTATTTTTGTCAATTTAGTGGTTGTTTTTATCCGATTCGTACAATAAAAACCTTTGAATTTGATTTTTGTGGCTACGTTTCAATTCCACTTGAAATTTGCACATGTTGAAGACTAAGGGGTTCAAAACCTAATTGAAGGTTTGTAGGACAAAGTGAAACAAGGTCCAAAGTTCAAAAGCATTGCTGAAGTTTTTCCTTATAATGAATATTGGAACCATTCACTACATATTGTACTTCACCTTGCTAAGTTTCCGACATGAGCTTCTTCATTCTTCGACCTAAAGCGTCCCAAATGAAATTGAACTCGTTACGATGTTGTTTAACATTAACAAACAAGACTAGAATAGGATTGGGATCATAAATATGTGTAATGATTTGTAAACCACACATGACCTTTGTGCAATTAAGGTTCAAATTAAATACTTAACACAAACCCTAGAACTTTAATCATAATTAGAGAATCCATGAATTTAAGATCAAATGCCATTAAAAATATACCCTCCCAACCTTTATTCGTATTGGCATTTTATCACCAGGCAGGGGACCACATGAAACCAGAATTATCTTCCATATGGTCAAATTTTGAATTATGAGTTTTAGCATTATAAATAGAAACTCATACATTGCAATAGTAAATTAGTAAATTGAATAAAGCGACAAAAGGGAAGTGGAATAATAGAATATTACGAATTTACACATGCTAATTATAATATAATAGCTGCTGAAAGTGGGGGATTCCCGTAAATACCAAAAATAAAAAGGCAACAACTGTTTGGGTAAAAAAATAAATAGGGAGTTGGTTGTCCTTCTCATCGTACCGTATGTGACGATTTGAACCAACTATTTTCTACATCATTCTTTAAATAACATGTCTCAAAATTTAAATATGAATCATTTAATCACGTAGCAGCTGTTCAAAAACAGTGAACCATATTAAGGCATTCTTTAAATAACAACTTTAAAAAATAAATATGAATTATTTTAAGAAAAACTAATAAAAAATATTTGAAAATTTTGAGTTTTAACAATAAGAACAAAATAAATGGTAAAGTAAATAGTACCAAGATTGATTTCTTAGTATAAAAATGTGGTTTTTCGTTTAAGTGAACAGTAACGGTAGCTTTTCATTAAAGTTCTCATTATTTTATCATCCAACAATTATTTAATAAATAAGGCGTATTTAGTTGATCTGTATAGATTTTCTTTTAAAATAAAAATTATTGTTGACACTCTAAATTTTTTATATTTATAAAGAAAAATATTGAATAGGAAAAAATGAAAATTTTAAAGTATCAATACTAATCTCATTTAAATTACTTATAAATTAGACAATTTTAATCATCAAACAACATCAGAATAAATAAAATCCAAAAAATTAAAAGATAAAGTTTTTTTCTTAAAACAAGAAGTCTAAATAAAAAAGTTCCCAACGTCCACTAAAAACATGCATACATATGAAAATTTTAACACGTAGTGTACCATTTTATCTTTTAATGGTGGTGTCATATAAAAAAATTTCTAAAGAAGGACTCTCTTCCTTTCTAATCTCTTTTTCATTTACTTTCCTCTTATTTGAACGGTTACGATGTTACTGCAATTTGTTCCTACAACAAAACCGGAGAGAATGCCAAGCCCATTTCGTCCTCTGATTTTTACTCCCTCCTATCCGAAAAGTGAAAAGAAAAGTTACTCGCTTTTGTCCTTTTACCTCGGGAAGGCAAATTGTAACCGTCCTCTCATCTCTTAACTCGCCGTCTGACACACCGCATTATTTCGAACATGGGTCCCGCCCGTTGTCAAAAGCCTGGACCGACTGACGACAGCCATTTGACGGCCTCCGTTAATCGGACGTCAAACGCTGCCGTTTCAATCGTTTGTCCTTTCTGTGTTATAGTATTACAGGTGTAATTAAAAAGTAATTTTGCGGTTAACAACGTTTGGGGATCTCCCTAATCCGCGAATGTTTCCCGGATTAGAGTATGTTCCTTTTAAAGCAGCATAACCCATCATTAACCAAATAAAAATAAGGAATCAGTTCACCAATAAGAGCCTGCCACGTGCGATGAGAATCTGAGTACAATCTGACCAATAACACATGCCTAGGGCAGGGCAATTTTGACCTAAGTCGTAGTGAAAAACTGAAATGATTTCTGATGTAAATACATCAAGAATGCCTACGCACCCAACAGGATCCTCAACATGCTATTGGCGAGGATTCTGTGAATCATATTCGTTAATTGTACATATGCGATCTATTTTTATAAGTACTGTTTGTGTTTAATTTTAAATAAAAATATTTAAAATAATTTTTTACCACACAATGTACGATAAACGAATATGATTAATGAATTTCTGAGATCCTCACAAAGAAAATCCAACGATGATCTAAATTTCTACGCACGGCAAATCGAAAGTATCTGGCTATCTTAAGTCAAAAGTTCTTAATATAATCACTTAAGTGATATATTAATGGTTATATATGTTTGATAACTGTAATTTCAGTATGTACACTCACGCGAAAACTTTTCAGTAGGATCATCCATCATGGGATTGCTCTCGTCCGAACTCGCTTAACTTCGGAGTTCCGATGAAACCTGAAGTCAATGAGTTCCCAAAAGACCTCGTGCTAATTAGAGATTGGCATATACATATAAGTTATAGATGATCCACTCCCCTAAACGATGTGGGATCTCACATATTGGACCCAAAACTTCACTTCTTGAAGATGCTCTAAACAAATGTAAGAAGTCATTAAAATCACAAGAAAAAATTTCTAATGGAGATTTTCTTGGAAAAAAAGTTGATTGGACAGATGCCAAATATTTTTCGAAAGAAACTGAACGGACCCATGAGGTTTCCAAATTCCACTACTAAATAATGAGTTTATAGTACTTGTCATGAAAAAGGATGAGTTTAAAGTACATTTCATTACAATCTTTATGTTTTCATAAATAACAAGTGCATGATAATACTTTTAAGTTGCCAATAATTGTTCTTTCCCCAAAAATTTCACCCAAAAAATCATATTTTGATTGCGTCTCAACAATATCAATTGTACTTGAATTATTACATAGTTATAGTTGGTGATACAATCATTGTTATTGTAAGATCCCACATCAACTTACGGAGAGAGAGTGATGTGCCTTATAAGTACATATTCCCTTCCTCACGATGCATTTTGGAAGCTCACTGGCTTTGGATTCCATTGGAACTCCGAAGTTAAGTGAGTTTGGGCTAGAGCATTCCCAAGATGAGTGACCCATTAGGAAGTTGCTCGTGAGTTCCTAGAAACAAAACCGTGAGAGAATGGTAAGCCCAAAGCGGATAATATCGTGCTACAGCGGAGCTGGTCTGGGATGTGATAGTTACTATCGTTTTGTTATTACATAAATGTGCATGAGATTTTTGTGAGTTCCCAAAAACAAAACAGTGAGGGAATGGTAAGCCCAAGGCGGACAATATCGTGCTACGGTGGAACCGGTATGGGATGTGACAGTTACTATCGTTATGTTATTACATATCTTTTGCATTAGATTTTCACCTTATACGGTCATAAATAATTATAGGATTGTGTCAGTGTTCTTTTATGAATCTTGATATGTTTGTAGGATGGATAATTATCGACCAGAGTCTAAATTAGACCAATTGAATCTAATCTGTTATAATTATTTTAATTCGAAATAAAATAATAAAAAAAAAACTTTTGAATTGATCTCATCCTTTCTTCAATTCAACAATCTAAGAAATAATTTCTAACGTATTTTGAAAATTTCTATAAAACCAGTGAAATTATTAATTAGATTTATTTATAAGAAGAGTGATTGATTCATAAATGTTCTTAAAGGGGAAGAGATTTTTAATGATAGGGAATGAAGAACAAAGCGAAAAATTAATAAAATAAAGGGGAAGAAAATAGGAAGGGTTGGAAATGTTGGCCCCCAAATCACATGCAAGGCGTGCTCAGCATGAAGGGCCCTCTCAACGTTGCTCTCGATCACGTGCCGCATTAAATGTTGTATATTAAAGCTTGATGGGCCACATGGTCTCAAGATAAAAAGCAAATAATAAAGGTTGATGGGCCCGACCCGATATTGTTCTCAAAGGTTTCACCACCCGACCCACACATGATAATTACAATATTATTTCAGAATTAAATCTCTCCAATTTGCAAAGTGATCGTCTATTGGAACAAAACACACACAAAACGCGAACTTACTCTTTTGTTCTACCATTTTTTTTTGAATTTTTCTTAAAAAAAGAAAAGAAAAATGAGAACAGTTGTTGACTTTGTCGCAGCAATCATATCCTTCCAAAGGCCAAAAAGATTAAGCTTTTTAATTATGCCACTTTGATGATATCCTTATATGGTCAAATAATAAAACAAAAGAAGAGAATGCAATAAGCGAAAATGGCGTGACAACGACATGTCAGTATTAAACGTGAAGCAAGATGAAGTTCTAAGATTGAAAATCAATCGGTAACGGGGGAGTAGTCTACTCACTTAACTTTTTGATGTGTGAAAGTCTCCACATCATAGTAACAGATCTTGGTTCTGGCTACATGTCTACGTCACTCTATTTGTATTTTTCACGTGTTTAGCTTAAGTGTCGCCACATTTAACGTGATGTGTGAGAATATGAAGAGTTGTCCAACATTAGAAGATTAAGAAACTTTGCATGAACTTATAAATGATATGTTACTTCCTGTACTACCAATTGGTTTTGCGATGAAAAGTCAAGTTGTTTCGTAAAGACACTCAAATTGAGTTCATCCTATGCATATAGATCATCTCTAACCCTTGGGTTAAAATCAACCAAGAAACAGTTTTTCTCCTCCAACTATTATGAGTTAAATTTTTAACCGGAGATTATTAAAGAATGAATTTAGGATAATTTTGTTTCTTAAAGTAACTTTTAAAAAAATGATGTTGATTATCCTAAATTAATTTTATGAACATTTTAACCTACAAATATTTAGATTATGATAAATATTGAAAATTCACTAAATTGATACCATGAAACTCATGGAACACAATGAAAGAATACGAAACACATAAAAAAATATTTTTATAATTATTTTAGTCGTCATATTTAAATTTGGATCATTAGATATTTTTTTACTGTTAGATTTGATCACATTAGATCTTAGCTGTTGGATTCAATAAATTTATAAATATAAAACTAAAAAAAATACATATATATAGTAGGCCTGCCCCACTAACTCAGAGGAAATCCTGAGCTAAATTTGCCCCATAAATGAGTTTTAGATTACAATTCATATTTGCCCTAAAAGTTGGAGCAAATTAGAATAAATTTAGAATTTAAAATTTGAGTTTTGCTGCGAAAGTTAGAGTAGCTGTAAGTGAGCTTAAAGTTGGAGTACTTTTTTCGATCAAACAAAAAAAAAAAAAATAGAAAGTTGTGTGTACTTTCTTGTTCATAGTTTTCGGTTTTAGACAAAAGCATGAGTCGAATACGCGTCCTTTCTGCCTGGCTAGCCATGCAGCTTTTGCATCAACTAAATAATTGACTGAACGTTTGGCTGGTCGGACCGGTGGAACATGGCAACTGTGACACAAGGACATAAAAAAGACACCACATTATTTACCCGAAACGAAAAAAAAAATATTTATTACACCACGTCGAGAAAAAAAGTAAAATTCAAAAGTAATTAAGCTCGGTTAAGACATCGCGCTATCAAAACGAAAGCTACGAGTTCGAGCCCTGTGAATCGATCGACAACCGGTTATTGGTGAAACTAAAGTTTGTGGGTACATAACTGCATCATATATAGTACCAACATTGAGTGTATTTGGCATAAGGATATACGAAGAGACGGTTTCTAAGAGCTAGCATTCCCCTGAAGACGTATATTACATTTGCTGGATGGCGTGATGGCACCATCGCCTGAATTTTCTCCGTCGCTAAATCAAACGACATGATTCTTGAATGCATCGGTGCTGAACTCTCTGTATATTCAAACTCTAACCATTGCAAGAACCCACAATAAGCCCTCTATGAAACTGTTTCTTTGAGATCTTGACGGACTCTATGCCGAAGACGATGAACATCCGGCTTCAAACACTTGCAATGCGAAAAGGTTCAGGTTTAAGAGTTTTGAGAGTACTGGTTCAGAGTAGGAGCCCGAAGCTGCCGGTATTGATGCCATCGACTGTGTGGCTGAGGTGCTTTTTGACAAAATAAGAACTGCATATTGAGGGGTTCACTTGGTCGTGGGGATAAACACCACTAGTTCGTAATGCTAAGGATTTTCCTGTTTGAATGTCGACATGTTTTCTAGATTCCGGTCGGCGTTATTGATACTATATAGGAAATATTAGCAATTACATAGATTCGGGTACGACACAATAAGGAAGCAATAGCTTTCCTGTTTAATTGATCCGACTATCAATAGGAAAATGAATTCAACGAACCAGATTATTCAACTTGAAGTCTTGGACAGACTGGCATCTGCAGCGCGCTAGCTTAGCTAACTCTTTCTACTCGCGTCGGATTTATGGAGCTGTAGAAGCAATGAATTGGAAACTACAAATATTGAGCTCAAGGCCATCATCCCGCCTGTAACAAGCATTTAGAAGGATCTATCAATTTCTATGCAAAAATAGTCGTACGCAATGGCATGTTTTGCGAGAAGTTTTAACATTGCTGTATGGTCCAGTTCCATTCAAGCAAACATTTATAGGAATGAGAGAGAAGATGTTACTCACCGGAGAGTGATGGTGTCATGGCAAAATCATACTGAGGAAGCAGTACTCCGGCAGCAATGGGGATGGCAACTAGGTTATATGCGATTGCCCAAGATAAATTTTGATACACTTTTGCCATTGTTGCCTGTGACAGTTCCAGGGCATCTACAACCTGCGGGCAACAGGTTCCGTGATTTAAGTATAAAAAATGTAGAGAAGCTAGTAAGCCGTGTTTATGAGATTGTAGAATTACTTGTGATAATTTGTTTCCAAGAAGTATAATAGATGCAGCGTTTGAAGCGGCATTTTCTTGCCCCTCAATCTGTAGGGCAATCCCAACGTCCGCAAGTGCCAAAGATGGTGCGTCATTTATGCCATCGCCAACCTTCAGAAATTTAGACATGTCAGTTTGAGCATCAACTCCAGAAGGCCTAGTTAGAGCTATTCCACATTTTACCAGAACTGCCATGGTAGAAACGAAAAGAAGTTCCGTAAAATGATGGTTTCTTGATTCTAAATTGGTATGAGTGTGTGAGGCCGCTACTCTATGTAGCTCTCAGCAACAGAGAGATTTACCACTGTTTTACGATAGCTTTGGCATAGCGCAAAACACGTAAAAGAATTAGATAAGTGATCGAGGATGGTTACCATTGCAACGTGATGTCCTGCATCTTTAAGACTAGAAATAGCTCCAGATTTTCCTTGTGGAGTCAATGATGATTTGACAAATTCATTTTCTATTCCAACAGCTTTCGCTATAGTTGCAACTGCCTCTTCCCTGTCTCCGGAAAAGAGGACAGTTCTGATACCCTTCTGCTGGAGTCTAGCAGTCAGAGAAACAAAATGTCAGCACGTAAGGCAGAAATTAATTCATTAGCAATAGAGTAGAAGAGTTGCATAGATGATGCAGGCTATCAGATTTTGGGTCAATATATTACCTATTTACAGTAAACTCAGCATCATGACGCAGGCTATCAGATATTGCAATAGCACCGATGATGCCTTCTCCTTCACGGCCAACATATACAATAGTTTTTGAATAACTTGAAGGTGTTATGCCTTCTGATGATTGGCGCACAGTCTGTTCTAGATTCGAAAGATCAGACACATTGGCTTTTGCCTGGAACCGTTCACGGACCCATTCTAAACTACCAACTGCAACCAAACGGCCATCGACTTCTGCTAAAGTTCCAAAACCTGGTTCTGTTAATTGCCTTCTCGTGACTGGGATACTCATATTCAATGATTTTGCTTTATTTAAGATAGCTTTTGCAATTGGATGTGATGCTGTATTCTCCACTGCAGCAGCAATTTGAAGAATTTCTGATTCTTCATACATGAAAGATGCAATACCAGAAACAGTGGGTTTTCCTTCTGTAAGAGTTCCTGTCTGAAGGGTGAGGTTTGGAGTGAGATTTCAGATTCACATACAAGCTCTACAGTGCAATGCATAACTTATTCAACACATCCATAGAACGTGACTCGTGAGTGCCAGTTTGTGTGTATGAGCATGATGTTCTGAAATATAATAAATCTACCTTATCTAAAGCAATATAATCTACGTTGGCTAAGCGTTCAAGCACATCTGCTCCTCTCACAAGGAGTCCTTGCCTTGCTCCTGCTCATTTTTCAGTGCAGTAAAAGTAAAATCAGAACTTTCCAGAATTACATTAATGTCATAACGAGTAATAATTGTAAGCCCAGCAGCTAACTGCAGCTCTCTTTCGACTAAACTGTCCCATTCAAAAGCGTTTGGTATATGAGGAACAATATGCAACATCAAAGAAAATTTTAGGTGGTGTACCGAGTGAAGTCCCAACTAGGATTGCTGTAGGTGTGGCAAGACCCAATGCACAAGGGCAAGAAACAACCTGCAAAAGAAACATGCATGCTTGTTTGATAAACATTAAGGATAGGTTTCCATATGAGATGCATACTCCACAAAGCAGGAAATACATCTAGTAATTGGCAGATGGTTCAGAGTGAAATGACAGTACTGGGGTTGCTTAATCCAAAGAAGGGGTAGCCTTTGTATTTTAAGAGTAATGCTTCCGGCACCAAAATAATCCCAAATTCTACATGCAACCTGAAGTCACAGTATTTCATATTTTGTCACTCCTGACTTGGGTCTGATGTCAGCTTCCACATATATGGTGACTAAAATATGGGAAAACAATGCTGCCTCTAGTATTAGTGGTTTATAAATAAATCGGTAATTGTTTTGTTGGCATGATTGCACAATTTTACCTATAACCTAAGTTACGAATGAACCAACTGCCTAAATCAATTTTTTGAACAATAAAACAACTCCTCTAAACGAAGTCACTTGATTCATGAAACGTCATACTAACCAAGACATCAACAGCAAGTTTCAAGCTCAACAGCAATGGATCTCCATCTGGCCCAGCAATATCGTTGAGCAAAACATCTGGAAAAATTTGTGTTCCAAAGTAGTACCTGAACACAAATTCAAAACATAAGCATGTATAACTGGAAATAACCATTTGGCACTCATGCATGACAATGTTTTCACTAGTCAAAAGAAAGCACAATGGTTCTTCAATATACATGAAGTTAATAAATCTTTTCAAAAAATAGCTCAGGCCCAACAATTGTAAAATGTGTGTGTGTGTGAGTGAGAGAGAGAGAGAGAGAGAGAGAGAGAGAGAGAGAGAGAGAGACTACCACCTACCAAAAAGCAAATGTTGTAGCTGATAGAGTCATTATACTGTATACAAAAGGTCCAGCTATTGAATCAGCAAGCCTTTGTATGGGCGCTTCATGTCCTTGAGCATCCTCAACCTAACAAGTATGATACATCATTCATCGACTAACGAGCAAGGGTGCCAAAGTTGATTATAATACACAGACAACATCAAACAAAACAAATTTCCTTGCATTATTAACCTTCCCTCAATGTGGAAAAGTGTCTATCCTTTACATCATATGTAACAAATTGTCCTGAATGAAAGTAAGTTACTTACCATGCGAACGATCTTGGATATCATTGAATTGGAGCCAGTTGAAGATGCTTCAACCCGCAGAGGACCATCCTGAAATATGTAAACAAATGCCCTTCTGCCTTAGGTATGCAAAGGACAATCTAATCAAATTACACATCACTCTCAAGCTAACATAAACATACCCAGTTTATTGTTCCAGCTGAGACAGTAAGGTCTTTTTCCTTGAATACAGGAAGTGATTCTCCTGTGAGCATGGATTCATCGACAACACTTCTTCCAGCCACAACTCTTCCCTGTTTAAGCAATTTAGTTTCAGAACACACTGAATCACAAGTTTACAAGAACATTCAAATTAGACAAGTAACTGAACATTTGTTTTTTCAGTGCTGGTCTCTGCAGACAATCCAAAATACTTACATCCACAGGTATGGTTTCTCCTGGCAAAACCAACACAGAGTCTCCAACCCGAATATCGTCAGTTGGGACTTCAACGCATATTGCATCAGAGAAAAGTACACTGTTGCTGGAGGAATCATTTTCCGAGGAACCAATTACGAGTCTTGCTTGTGTGTTTATCAGTGACTGTCAAGCACATTCAAATCAAACTTGTGTTGGTATACTATCCATTATAAAATATTGAAGTATAAAAGAAGAAAAGCCACATCATGCATATATTATGATTAAACTTATCAATTTTATTTTTTCTACATGAGTCAGATTCTAACTTACCAAGAGTTCATTCATATCACTAGATGCCTTGATCCTTGCCCTTTCCTCGAGAGAACGTCCTAGGAGCACAAAACCAAGAAGCATGACCTGCATACTAAGAGAGACGAGCTTTATGTGAGAATCTCATCAACCAATGATCTTTAGTATCTATGTAAATATGTTACTGTAAATGCAGGTTCTCAAGCAAATCCAGATGTAAGCAAACCAAGGAAAATGCAAAATGGGATACTAAGGGCTCAAGCTTGATACGAGATATCAACAACTTCTCGTAATCGTGCAAAAAGCAGAAAATTTCATAAATGATAAATAATGAAAAGGTTGAAAGCAAAACCAGTCACCGGCTCATCGAAGAACGCTGCATCCCATTGAAGCCCAGGGTTGAGAAGCGAGACCTACACAAGCGAAGCATTTAAATTTCAAAACTTTAACACCAAAACAAATTGGAACCAACTTGCATTTAAATGAAAAAAGAAGAATCAACGCTAGTTACTAAAACAAAACAAACAAAGAGGGACTGACCGCACTAATTGTAAAAGCTGCGAGGGATCCGAATCCCACAAGAGAATTCATGTTTGGTGCTCCTTTCTTGAAGGCTCTCAGACCATCAAGAAGCAAGTCTGCCCGAAATTAGTTTAAAAAAGTATCAGCAAATGCATGAAAAGTGAAAATCTGTTAGCTTCTACAGCAGAAAGCACTTCGACTTAGAAGATTGCAATCCAAATTTTCTGAAAAATGCAAGTAAATTGCAGGAAGAACAACAAACCACGGCCAGGCCCCAACAAAGCTCCGGTAGCTAAACCCGCCTTCACATACGAATTATGCAGCAGCTCCCAAAACGATCCTAATCCAATTCAAACCAAAATCAATTGTCGAAATCGAAATGCACGAAATTAAACAAAGCTGTAAAGAAAGAAAGAAAGCATTTTTGGTTGTTAGTAATTTACCATGAGCAGCATGAATTCCAAGAGAATGCAAAATGTGAGAAGCATGCGATCCGCAGCACAATGCCACCAAAGTCCAAGCTAAAATCACTCTGTTCCTGCTCTTCACCAGCATCTCCTCCTTCTTCCTCACCGTCTCCTTCCACTTCCTCACGCTTTCCGCCACTCCCATCCCGGAAGCCCTCCTCTTGGAAGCGAATCCGCACTCCGTCAGCCTCCCCGCCAGGCTCTCCGCCGCGACATCGGCGGCGACCTCCGGCCTCAGCTTGATCGCCGCCGTCTCGGTCAGCAAATTGACCGCCACCGAGTCGACTCGGTCGTCGGCGGAGAGAACAGATTTGACTCGCGAGACACAGCCGCCGCACATCATCCCAGAGACGTCGAGCAGCACCGATGCCTCGGCGGGCGGTTCATTCTGGACTTGTTGAAGCGGCGCCGCGGCGTCGGAGGAGGTCTGGAGGGAGCTGCGGAGGGTGAAATTAGGGATTGATTGGGGCCGGAGGAGGTGGTTGGAACGGCGGCGTTGGGGGAGGTGGGGCTTGAAGTTGAAGGCGAAGCGGTCAACACTGGAGGAGTTGGTGGTGTAGCTGAAGAGGAGCTTGGGGTCAGAGGAGAGAGAGAGCCTCAGCATACTGTTTATCATTGCTGCAGATTCTAGAGAGAGAAAGCTTAGTTTAGAGAGACAGATCTGGTAGAGAGAGGAGAAGAACGTCAGTGGTGGAAGATGAAGGGGAAAGGTGGAGGTGGTCGCTGAAAATGGGTAAAATAATTGGCGCTGGAATTAAATTTAGTTTGCCACGTCGGATTCTTTCCCAACTCGTTGTCGGCTAGCAGCTCACCTCGTGTAAAATGAGCTCGAATACAAAATATTAAAAATGAGAGTAATCATTGTAGATTAGTTTTTCTCGATGAATCCGGATCCTCTTCGGATCCAAAAAATCTTAATTTAAAAATCAAATGATTCGGACGGTTGAAATTTGATATAACGAATAAAATTATTATAATTTTTAACCGTTAAATCAAATTTCAACGCCCCGAATCATTTGATCATTAGGCTCAGATTTTTTGGATCTGAAGGGGATCCGGGTCCTTTCTCGATAACACTTAAGTAATAAGAAAAATGATCTCTTCCAGATCCCTTTCACCAAATCTACCAATCTGGATCCTTAAAATTTGATCAAACGGCTAAAGTTATTATAAATTTTAAATGAGCCTCTTGTTTTTAACAGTTGGATCAAATTTTAAGGATCCGAATTTGTGAATTTGATGAAGTGATCCATAAATGATTCATTTTCCAAGTAATAATTCAATCGTTGATAAATACGTTATATAATTCATAAAATTTGGTCTAAATAAATGGTATTCTAGTATGGAAAGGGATCCTCTCTGGATCCATTTCCTTCTAATATTACCTTTTTTTTTCCAAACCATATGATTTAACAATAGATGGTTGAATGTTCTCTTTAAATCACTAAAAAGACGTTCAATCACCATGATCGATTCTCATCTCTATTCAACTAGTAGGTCTCACAGTCTGGACCGTCAATTGTCACATTAATTTATAAAAGATATTCTAAATTTGGTCTACCTAACTTTTCTTTATTATTGTCACTTTACGATCCAGTGATATTCTTCTTCACTTGTAAGTGAGAAGTCTTAAGTTCGATTCTGATCAAAAGCAAATGTGAACCACATTATTACTTAGCTTATTATGAAGCTTAGCCTACCATCTTCCTGTTAGTGTAAATATAGTTTGTTAAAAATAAAAAAAATAAAAAAACTTTTCTCTACTATTATATTTCAATGTATTTCTTTAAGACGATAATTAATTATAGAAATAGGATTAAATTAATGAACACCAAAGTACCAAATAAAAACGAGTGGAGAGAAAACGTCGTCGTTGCAAGCACACAACGCCAGGGAAATACAACACCAATTATCCAAAAAAGCTCTCTCCCCTGATCCTACGCTTTATCTGGTTCAGCTTCTGCTTCCTCACCACCACCGAACGAAAATGGCTCCCAGCGAGTCGGCCTCCGCCACCGAAACCCCAAAACCTCTGGCACCAAGCTTTGGGATGCTACTTTCTTCCACCAATTTCGCACCATTTCTCAGAGCATCACCGTCGTCATCATCCTCCAAGAAGCCCCATTTTGTTCTTCCGGACATTCCCGCTTCGATTGCATCGGCCGCCGATAAGTGCTCCCAATTGCTTCACTCGCTGGCTTCTCAAAACCCGCTTCTCAGCAAGCTAATCTCATTGCGCGGCGAATTTCAAAGTATCTGCCACCAGGTATTTCTACTTCTCTCTGCATTATTTCTTTCATGATTATTTTCAATATTAATGCAACCATGCAATTGTGAACAATGCTTCCATTTTCTTCTTTGAGCTTTCCGATTCGTTAATATCGTCACACTTTAGAGAAAAACACTTCGACTCCGATACTTTTGAGAAAAACACTTCAAGTTCGATACTTTATAGAAAAACATTTCAACTCCGATACTTTAGAAAAAAAACACTTCAACCTCGATACTTCATAGAAAAACACTTCAACTCCGATACTTTAGAAAAAAAACACTTCAAGTCCGATACTTTAGCAAAAAAAAAAAACACTTCAAGCCCGATACTATAGAAAAAAAAAAAAAAA
>JADOBS010303877.1:0-30940 GCA_015708375.1 Cydonia oblonga | reverse complement strand
AGGTGGTTGTTTGACGTGGTTGACTGGAAAAACCAATGAAAAATCGTCGAAAGAGTCGAAGGGAACCGTGTTGGGTCGACGGGTCAAAGGGGATCCAGTGCTCCTCTCCTCTCTCCCTTCCCTCATTTCTTCTCCTTCCTATTCGGCAATCTCTCTCATTTCCCTCATTTCTCCTCTCTTCTCCCTATTACAACCACATACGTGGCTTGATCTCAACGGTCCCTGCTCTAGCAAAGCTGAAGCCTTCTAGAAATGGAGGGAAAATGACCAAAATGCCCTTATCTTTGTTGGTTTATATCTCATTCGTTACAATTCCGTTTCGCGAACGGTTTTCACTTACGTACTTGTAGGATCGAGCTCTATTCTATTATTCTTAGTGTGACCTCGTAAGGTCTACGGATTTTCAACGATTACTGATCAAAATGGAAACTTCGCAATTAGTTTAATTAAAATCTAAATTTAATAAAATTAATATGAATTCCCGAAAACAATATGAAATCTCGTTAATAAAAATACATAGTTTACAATAGTGAAATCTAGGAATGGGATTTCACATTCTCCCCCTTATAAAAATTTCGTCCTCGAAACTTTCAGTATTAATTCACTATCCACCAATGCAACAATCCAAACAAATAATGATGCACAAACACGTTCACACTTCAGCTATATCCAGATTTAGTTAACTCAAGTTCGACAACATTGTACCTCAACTCATAAATACAATCATTGTCGTCTTAGCAAGTCCTCAACACCATTTTTGTACAAGCACAAAGAATGCCACTACTAGCAATAATTAATCAATATACTCATTATTTTATTCACAATCATAAACATCCAAGATTCGAGTGAAATTTTTTTTTTAACAATACATTCCAACTCCATGAAACAATTATTAACATCCACAGGTAAAGGTACTTAGACCTAATACCTAAGCTCTGATACCACTAAAAGTTGTCACTCTCTGATCTCGAGATACGTCCAAGATCAACACGTGATGTTAGCACATTCTTGTTTATTTATCATGTCTTGTCTTCGAGACAAGATAAAAAATAATCAATGATTCAACCACGTAGTAACTTTCTTTTATTTCATGGCTGCATCTAACTTCTTAGTTAAACTGTCTACGTACCTCAGACGGGATAAAGCCATTTGTAGTTTACCATTTGTTAAACTTTGAACTTTCGTAAAACACTTCCTAGCAAAAAACATAGAGTACCACACTGCACATCAACCATAAGCCAAACAAGAGTTGTCATCTTCCCATTCACACACACATATGCTTTCCAACACCATTCCACAATCACGTCAACTAATAACTCGTATAATACACCAAAATGCAGGGCTAGAGTGACACAGTTCGGTTGAAGCCTACATCTCTGAAGCTTTCTCAATTTAGACCAAATCCATCAAACCAAAGAATGCGATTTCGGACCACTCAACGAAATCCAACTATATCAAGTTTTGGACCACTCAATGGAACCAAAATACAAAGAGGGATTCTGGACCACTTAACAGAATCCAAACCAGCATACGATTCTGGACCACTCAACAAAATCGCGGAGTAAAAGGGATTCTAGGCCTCTCAATGAAATCTGAGTAGTTACGATTCTGGACCACTCAACAGAATCGCAGAGTACAATGGATATCGGATCACTCAACAAAATCCAAAGCAGGATACCATTTCGGACCACTCAACGGAATCACGGAGCATGAGAGATTCTGGACCACTCAATAAAATTCAGACGGAGCAGGGAACCAAACCACTCAAAGGAACCCCTGCGGAACCCAGTTCTGGACCACTTAACGAAACCGAGTGGAAGTCCAAGAAACATAACAACAGCTCAAAGAAACAAGACATGAATCAAGTTACTCTATTCAAAACGACTCAATGAAGCGAGAAATGAAATAAGATCGAAGCAACAAATCCTCATGACAATGGGTTCACGGTCCGCTACTAGCCCTCACATTTCACAAACAATTCAGCATGCATTTCAAATAACATTTCACAAATATGTCCAATACACAACTTAAATCACATTTCATAATAATAGAGCAATGGCTAAATATTAAAAATCACACTTTAATAGAAATCAGCTTTATAAAACCAAGTCATATCCACAAAGGATACTACATAGTAATCAGGCTAATAAACATATCATATATATTAAAGTCACTCACCAAGATAGGCCCACAAAGCTTCACTAAGTCTCTAGTAATACTAATTTTAGAACTAAAGAACGATTACAAACATTTGGATCAAAGTTAACCTTAGTAGTTCAACCAGGAAGATCCGCTCACTGGATTTTCGATCCATAAATTTCTAGAGTCTTTAAATAATATGTATAAAACATATTAAAATTCAGTGATGATCTAACGGTCAGATCATCATTTTCTACATTAGTGCAAAACTAGGTTCAACGGTGGAATTTCATCAAACGGATGTCAAATGTGAAATAAGATTATCAAACTTAGCCTAGAAAGATAAAGTTGGCCCACTGGCCACGCGCTGTTTCACACGCTAATTTTCTGACTAACTCCAAAAACTACCAAATTTTACATGTAGATCTCAAAGAGGGAAACATTTTTCATACATTGGTCAAAGCCTAATTCAACCTAGAAACACCTGAAATGGCCTTCGATCCGTCGTAACCCTAGAAGTGGGTGTTCTCGATTCGACCTCAAAACAAACTATGACGCCTTAACCACTTCTTGGGCTTTATTCCTGAGATTGAGGGGAGTAGATTGATGGTGGTAGTCGATGGAGTTAACTTCAAGATTGGCGGATCACCACCGAGGAACCATCGCACTCTTTGGTGCAGTTCTTCATGAATCCAAGCCCAATTTCATCGGTTTTGGGATGGAATTGGAAGAGGGAGGGTCGGGAAATGTTTCCAGGTGGTTGTTTGACATGGTTCACCGGAAAAACCGTCGAAAAGTCGAAGGGAACCGAGTCGAGTCGGGTCAAAGGGGATCTAGTGCTCCTCTCCTCTCTGCCTTCCCTCATTTCTTCTCTTTCCCATTCGGCATTCTCTCTCATTTCCCTCTTTTCTCCTCTCTTCCCCCTATTACAGCCACACACGTGGCTTGATCTCAACGATCCCTTATATTTGTTCATTTATATCTCATTCATTATAACTTCGTTCCGCGAACACTTTTCACTTATGTACTCGTAGAATCGAGCTCTGTTTCATTATTCTTAATGTGACCTCGTAAATTTTTAACGATTAATGACCAAAATGGAAACTTCGTAACTAATTTAATTAAAATCTAAATTTAATAAAATTAATATAAATTCCAAAAAATAATATAAAATCTTGTTAATACAAATACGTAGTTTATAATAGTGAAATCTAGGAACGGGATTTCACAGTTAATCCAAATTGAAGATGTCGCAGGTTGTTAGCACATTGTTGTTTACTTATCCAAACTAAAGATGTGTTGACAAGAGAGTAAGGATAATTAGTGTTTTTGTCATAGTTATGAGAAGGGTTTCGTGTACAACGAGGATTTTTACATAGAGCGTTTTGAGTTGTTTTTTGAATTGGAAGAAGTCTCTATGTTGCAAATCCTCTTGTATTTATAGGGATGAATTTTGTGATGGCCAAGTCCACTGATTAGTATCATTCTGACAATATTCCAATTCTTCGACATCTTCTCTGAATATACTCGAAATTACTCTCGCCTAAAACTCTATCACCGCCAAGTCTCACCATCTTTGACTAGGACTCTGAACCTAGATTGATAATGCGATTGACTCATCCTTTATTCGGAAACCAATCTCATTCTTAATATTTCTCTCATCCAACAACTTAGAATATATAGGTTGAGTGCGTACAAAAGCAAGTACAAATAGTACCGAAAGCTCTTGTCATCCTGCCAAAGACCAACAAATGTGCATGCACGCTTTGGCATGTACCACATCAGTCCAAACCCATATGGACCAAGAAAGCTAAATCCAAAAGATCTTGCCAAATTATAAGGATTAGTTACAGTACTTGCATGTATTTAATATAATTATCATATGACAGTTAAGTATAATTAATGCGCATATTGTATGTATTACAATCATCATCTAACCATCAAGATGTTGATTGTATTAAATACATGTAAGTATTGTAGTTTAATCTCGATTTATAATGTAGGAGCCACAATTGGATGGAACAAATGCAGAAAGTTGTAATAGAAGAAAGAATGAATGAGAATGAGATAAACTATTGTCTCCTAATCAATCTACTCTATACTTTTTAAGTATTGGATTACAGATCGTAACGTAGGAGACACAATTGGGCATATCCGTAAACAAAGAATTGGAATATTTATATATTCAGTATGTGTTGGTAAACGCGGAGGAAATATAAAGGTACTCCTCCTCCTTTGGTAATTATTCTCCAAAATACTAATGCAATTTCCAAAAACATTAAACATAGTTTTTATTAATTTCATTATTTTGAAGAAAAATAATCAAATGCAAGTGTAATCTCAACTCTACCAATCAACTTTTGAGCTCATTTGAAAGTATTTTTAAAATGGATAAAGACGTTTTTGTTGAAAACGTTCTTGAACTAATTCTTAGTTAAAATGCAAGTGCATTGTTAAAACACATTTAAAGTGTTTTATCCAAGAAGTACATAACTGGTAATTTTTTTAAGAAGCATTTTAAGTGTTTTTTGAACTAAAATATTTTCGTTAAAAGCGTTTTCAGTCATTTTAAAAGTACTTCCAAGCAAACCTTTTAACATTGCATTTGAAGCCTTAGGATTTGCAATTGACACAGGAGACAAAACTCAACTTCCACCCAATTCATAAGAAAATGTAAATTAAAAAAAAAAAATGTATTCTGAGCAGATTCACTTAATTAAATTTAGGAGCATTAGCATCGTTAAGATCTCCACTAATGGCGCAATTTACGCGGGAAAAGGTTGAGAAACTGGGATTAAAGGATTAAGCGTAATAAAGTGACTTAAGTTATGGGACACCAGTTTGACTTTGCATGCTCACAAAAAGTTGGGAAAAAATGATTAACTTAATCCCAACATGCCAAGCTTAAAACTTATCCAAATGACTGTTTGCTTGAAGTGGATGGACGGTCAGGATGGGTCTGGTTGGTCTGCTCGATCGTCATCAACGGTCACGGAGCCACCAGTGCGGTGGTACTATTCTATGTGTTTGTCGAGGGAATTAGATCGTATTTCAAATATGCTTCCACGCGCTTTCACGTGCTCCAATCATATGTGTCCTAAGTGCGGTTTTGGTAAAATTGGAATACGGCGCGTGGCTGAAGAAAGCGCATATTACCCGACTATGCGTAATTGGAGAGATTTTTCAATGTCCCTAAAATACGGACATATAAGCTATATGGCATTATAAAAGTAGAAGAATATTTGAGAAGAAAAAACTTCCAACATTTTTTATAATATGACGTACTACCTTGTGTTTTAAGCATATTGAAAAATCACTTGCATAATTGCATGCATGATATTTTCCATCGTTATATTTTAATTATTATATTTTTAAATAAAGAGTTAATGGTTAAAAAATTCAGAGAATCATCTTATTTACGATATAAGATCTTGACATATATATGGAAGGAAAAGTAATATTTCAAATTAATGCTGAATGTCGGTAAATAGGGTGTTCTTTTTCAACCCAGTTTATCTCGAGTTTAAATCCTCCTCTCCCCTTAACACGATCAAAGTTATAATATCATTTTGTAATAAATAAAAAAATAAATAAAGAATATTTCAAATTTATACTATAAAAAATAACATTGGTAGTCCAATTTGCTCTCGTTTGTGCACTCAAGTTCGACTCCTCATCTCCACAATTTAGGCTATATTAAAGCAAGAGGCTTGTAGTTTAGTAGGCTATAAGATCATTTAACCTTGCACCTGAAGCTCCGAGTTTGGTTCTTCCCTCCCCACCATAGCTGGTATGACACTTTATCATATTCATATGAAAGCAATAATGATAAAATTATCAAATTTGTTCATTGGGAACTTGAGTGGAGGAATTTATATTTAAGATAATACTATTTACACACCTATTTTTAACTCCTTGACCCTTGCTAATTTTTAACCATGAATTCATTCAATCCAACGGCCAGAAATTGATAGGAGTGTGAATAGCGCTACCCTAAATCTAGGATCCAAACTCAAATCCTACCATTGGGCATTGCATATGAAAGTTCCATAAGAACGGGTGAAATCACGATAAACAAATTGTAAAAGCCACATGTTGTAACAAAAGAAGTTGTAGCAGTACTTCTGAGACATGTTTGCATGATATGTTGATCAAATCTGAGCACTGAAATTGGTCTTTGATGAAATACTATTTCTGTACATTTGATAAAATTTGGTCGACACCTACTTTCTATGTACAATATACCGAACGAAACCGTCAAACCCTTCCAATGACGCACTATCTTGAAGCAATTAGCATTGCTTTTAAATTATGTACAAATTTGCGTGGAGATGGATCATCCGGTGGCACCAAACATCACATATGACTTAAGAAATTATTATCGTATCAATAAGATAAAGACTGCAACGCAACGCATCCACGACTTCGTTGATTGAATGGAAAGTTCAAGAACTAGGGCCATCTCATACATATGAGAGCACAAAAGAAACTTTACGGCCACATAGAAATTTTTTTACTTACTATTTACCGTTGCGTAAGCCAAACTTCTTAGCGGTCTTTCTTTTTTTGTAGCAATTCCTGAGATTCCAGGGGAAACAGAGACAAAACCCGCATCCTGTACAAGATCAATTGAGAGTCAAAACGGATAGAAATGTCGCTTTTCATGACCCTATAAGAACTCAAATAATGCTACTTCCTCAAATTCAGGACCAACCATATAATATTGAACATATTGTCAATAATTTCATCAAAATAGCAGTTTTAAGTTTTGAGGACCTACACCCCCCATTTCGCGCTTAAGCGTAAGTGAGTCTGTCCTTCAAATGTCAAACACTGCCTCATGACACATGAAAGATGACGAACTGTTTGTATTTTTTTGGAGCTCAATGCATATGCTCAACAGAAAATGTTCCAATATCCATCCAACATATGATAACAAAATTAGGATTTTTATTTTTTTAATCAAGTTTGAATCAACATATTTTAGGCACAGAGATCATAGATTCATATGCAATGAGGGGCTTACGATAATTTATCTGCAGCATTAAATATTGGAAGCTTTCGCAACCCAGCACCTCCCCATTTTGTCCTTTGAAAAGAAATAACTTGCTCAGCCTCTGAACCTGTTGCTGTCAAAACAAACTGGAAACATCTACGGTTATCACATATGTGAATAACAAGAACATAGTCAACTTTTATGTAAAGAGTCAATTGCTAACAAAATAAAAGGAAAGTATACCAATGGAAAGAGTATTGCCATAAATCCATAGCTCACAAGAGGTGAAAAAAAGAGTACAGGCAGAACGCAAGGGCTCCCTGCACAACCATTGAGGACGTTAATAACTGCAAACATGTAAACAAATGTGTTTAAGTACCTAAATACATCTAGAACATATTTCCATGTGATATGCTCTTAAAGTCAAAATATTGCACTTCAAGAGGGAATTTGAGGCACCATTAGATAACTGTCTTTGTGCTCGGCTTTTATTTATTTATTTTGCTTTTAGTCTTGCTTACAACCTAATTTGCCAAAAATTAAGACACAATTAGTAATTTAACTATTATCCCTTTTTTTCTTTCAACCCAACCAAAATCAAGCATCGAATACAGTTGATCACATGTTGATTTTCAAATAAGTGAAAACAGAACTGACCGCAAACAAAAAAGTGAAGGCACATGATAAAGGTGTCAGCTTTGGTAATTATGATTACACAAGCATGGGTCATGAGGTAGCTGCAAAAGTAAAATTCTAAGTGAAGATCTATATCGGTGTATAGTTTTCCATGTGGAAATAATAAGCGTATAATGTGGCCCAGGAAACTGTACATGATAAACAATCGTTCACTTGAAGGGCAAAATGCGTATGAAGTATGAACTGAAAAATGACACCAGAATGAAAGTATATTTACCAAAACCAGCAAAAAATGCCCAATTAGATTCAAAGAAATCCAGCCTTTTTTCAAGACGAACTTCAGAAAAATTCCATTTGTACCTAAAAGAGTTCAAAAGGTGCATTAGCATTTAGCACACACTTACCTAGGCAATTAGTGAGTGCAACATATTAAGCCAAAAAGGTAAATGCACCACGTACTCGAAACAGTAATAGGCATACATCCAGGACAGAAGCAGAAAATTTACTGCCTTCCCCACATATGGTATATATCCAGTCACGTATACCTGCAGAAGCCATCAAGTCTGTCATCCAAAAAGTGGCACATAAGCCATGTAGCATATTGCAATTTGAAAATAAACTCCTCTCTCTCTCTATCGTTCTCTAAGTCTAATAAGTATGAATTCTAATTCCTTCCTCCCTCTATGAATCCATACACCCAAATAAATACAGAATAAAAGATATCTATGAATTCTAATTCCTTCCTCCCTCTATGAATCCATACACCCAAATAAATACAGAATAAAAGATATCTATACCTCCAGGAAGAAACAGGTCAAAAGAAGTACTGAATACACCTGCTCTCCTATACCAATCATGACCCTACAGATTAAATAGATGCATACACAATTCATGAGATATATAAATATCTATTCAACAAGAAATGTTGGAAATAATTATATAAAACAATGAAAATAATAAAAAACTTAAGCTCTACCCTTCGACGCCAGCAGGTCTTTCCAAACCAACATCATTTTGTCTGACAGGATCCAATGTGGTTGGCATGGATCTCCCCATTGCAGAAAATCCATACTTAGCAATGTCATTGTACCTTTAGTTAAAATAAAATTGTAGATTTGGATAATCGCATAGTAGAAATTGGAAAAAGAAAGGCATTGGGAAGTGGAAATGTCAAGACATGCAGAACTTTAAACAACATATCATATATTAAAAACTATTGTCATTCCAATCCTGATAACCACTAAAGGATCATAGTGACCTCCAGAACTTTAAACATTCTGCATTGCAAGATATAGATGTATACCTTACCTGGGCTCAGTTCACACCTAAGGTAGTTAAAACAGAATCAAGTAAATAATGTAGGGGTAAAACAATTAAGCAAAAGGGGGTAATTTGGTAGTACCAGATGTTGCTCAGGATAATGCTGAATACGTACAGTGGGTAGAACCAAGTTACCTGCAAAGCAAAAATAAAGAAATGAAAATTATGTATTCCGTGAATTGAGAAAGGAATTAAATCCCTTCAGTAATTCAGGCATCTATAGTGATAAAGAAATATTTTTTAAGATAACAAACAAACCGAGATTACATACCAGTACAATAATCAGAAACAAAGAATTAAACATCCAATATTACATGACGCATACACTTTCTTTAGCCACATCACGAAGATTACAAAACTTAATTAGGCAAAACATTACACAAAAAATGCATATTCATCCATTTTCCCACTAAGAAATATTCAATAGAATGCTGTCCGTGCACAAAATGAGGATCTTAAATTGGCTGCATACTTACATAAAAGAGTTGTACGAGTCCATGCCGCAAGACGGAATAAAATTTCAATGTACCAACAAATGAGCAGAATTCTTGAGAACTATATTCTGGGCATCTATCCGGTAATATCCAGAGTAGAGTTGGGATGATGACTGAATTAAGGATAATTATACTGCAAAGAGACAGAATAAGGAATTTGAATTTCAATACTAACGCATGCAGATTTAGAATGCACTTTGTCCAGCAAAACACTGAAAGCACTTTTATAAGTAGCTTCTACGTTACGTGATGTCTATGTAGAGGTAATACTGGGAAATGGAAAACTAAGATAACCAGATATAAGCATCTAAAAGCTTGACAGCATCGAGAGTAATAGTAAAAAGTGTCCAACTTCAGCTGGAAAGGAAATAACTAGGCCTATATAGATAGAAAAGTTGAACCAAACTGTGACATAAAATCATTAATTTAACTGATTCATTTAAACCTCAATAATATTAGGCAAAAGAATTGGCTATATCAACACGCTAATCAAGTTCATTCAGTCTAGTTCACTTTGATGTCAAAAGAACTCTCTTCACCAATGTGGTCTTGGAAAACATAGGAAAGCTAAAATATTGATTCTTGAATGCAGCAACACAAAGAAACTAACTCAGAGGGTCAAATAAGCCCTAAAGGGGATTACCAGAAGAATTAAAAGTTGTGAAACAAGAGAGAGTAAAGTGGACAAGTAATCAACCAGGATCATAAAAGAAAATAACATTACTCAAAAGCATTATAAAATTTCTTAAGAACCAAAATTAATCATTATTTACCATCCAAATTGAGTATTGTTTAGAGTAGTTCTTCTAGAATCAGAAAATATGCCACACGTCATTTCCACAACAGTTGGGACAGGAAGGTAGTTGATTATTGTAATGATTTATGTCCAGTGTCAATTAAAAAAAAAGGCATTTTTAAAATTTTGTGGGTCCAACGGGTGAAAAAACCATAAACTGCTTGAAAACACCATTCCCGTGATTATACCAAACTTGATTATCCACAGTCCATTATCAACGAAGGGACGATTAACAATGGGTGTATAATGCATTGAATACCAAACTTCTCTTAAGCTGTTCTTAGTATGAAAGACAAAAGTGTCAGAGTTATAAACATACAATTAGATAAAGCTGCTTTGAAGTTTGATCAACATTATTCATAGCTTCTACAAACAATTATTTTCCCTAGACCTAAGTCCATCTTAGTACAAGGAACCTCGATTTTCTTCCCTTTGTCCATCCTAAATTGACACCTTTCCATCCTCACCAGATGAAATAGAAAGAATGCAAGATCCAAATTTGAATACCAGTTGCTCATCTTTGTAGAATACTTCGAGGGTAGTAGATTGCTACAACTTTCTCAACCTTAGTAATTTAAAGGTGGTTATTTTAAGTAGTTCTTCACATTTTTCACACCTCACAGAAAGATCAACGAAACCCGATTTGCATCTTATATTGAGCACCCAAAAACTTCACCAAAACAATCAACGTGAACTTCTACGGTCTAAAAACTACTCGGAAGGGGCACAAAAAACAAGAAAAATTGGAAGATGTATATGAAAATATACTATATGACAACTCTAGAACATCATAATCAACAGAAAAATTGGACTTTCGAAAAATACAAGCAAAGCACAACGAAAATTCGCAGATTTATAGCCAATCCTTGTGTCATTGCAATGTCTTCATGACTCATCACAGAGAGAGAGAGAGAGAGAGAGAGTTACCTTCCTAAGAAAATGAAGCCGTTTAATAGAAAACACTGTCCTGTTCGTATCATAAGTTTTCTCGACCTGCCATAAAAAATAAATAAAATAAATAAAAAAAAAGAAAAAAGAAGATAATAAATAAAATGTTAATTATGCAAAAGAAAGCGAATTTTCTTCTCTTGCTTGTTCCGTTTTCTCGGCAAACAAACAAAAAGTAAAGGCAATTGAACCGGAATTAATCAAAATAATTAAAGCGTGCGATTGAAGTAATTATTAGAGAGAGCGGAGCGAGAGAGAGACCGGTGGCAGAGGATGAGAACGCGGTGAAGGCAGCAGGCCTCTCGGAAGCCCTCGAGCCAAAGCAGCGTGGCTTGCTTTGATTTTGCTCTGAAAGCGTTTATCCATGGCTTCGTAACTTCCATTCTTCTCAGAATTAAGTGGACTGATGAATTAGTTTTCTGCTGTGACTCTGACTGTGACAGAGACGGAGGACGGAGTCGACGGAGGGCCTTCTGTTCTTAGGAGAACCGCGAGGAGAAGGTATATTCTTATATACGGTGCGTCACGTCAGCAAAACATTATTTGGTGCCACCAACGATTGGAAAACGTTAATTACATCTTGCAACCTCTTTACTCTTTAGTTTTACGTTTTGATCATTGTCTTTCAAAAATTAATCAAAATAAGATTTAACAAAAATAAATAAAAACTTGTGTTGTCCCCGTGTGTAGATAAAAATAGGGACACAAATTAGCAGGCAATACACTTTTGTTTACAACACTTGTGGTACACATATCAATTCACGCACATATTTTCCATGAGTTTCACACATGGGATAACTTGGAAGTTTCAGTGGAGAACCAGCACAATTCAAAATAAAAAATCGTATTGTGTTGTGATTGGCATGAGTTTCTACTAGCGAAGATGGTATTATCGGCACAAATAAATAAAAAAGTTTTATGGGTTAAAATCATTGAGAAGTTCAATTCCAATTCCAACTCCAACACCAATCGAAAGGGAGGTGGTAGTGTTTACGAATGGTTGTTCCATCACTTCCATGTTTCATGCGGTTTAGTTATTTTTCATAATATATTGGAATCTAAATATTTTTAGATTAAAATGTTTATAAAAATAAATTAGGATAATCTACATGACATTTAATTTTTTAGAAGTTACCGGAAAAGAAAAAAAAAGTGGCTAAATTCATTGGAAGATAAATCTATTTTTGGGTTAGAATATAAATTTTTTGAACTAGAAATTTAGGTTTTAAACCCAACCATTAGAGTTGCCCAAAAATAAAATTTTTTTTTTAACCAAACTATATTTTCTACACTAAGGAGAATGAGGTGGACTAGCCTCACTATGAACTAACTGGTTCAAATTCGCATTTGACAAGAATCGAACCTAAGACTTGATGAATAGTAATAGGATAATGCTAGAGAAACAAAATTTACAAACTGAATGACGTATCACCAATAGACTTAAATAACTATTCAGTCATCAACTTCCAGTCATTTATTTTCTAAAGTTTTATTTACAAATTCAATCTCCCTAACATCATCTTTAATAATATGTCAATAAGTCGCCCATAATCTAATCGACAGCAAGTTCTGTGCGCCCACAGGGATGCTTTGGCTTTTCATTCACTAGTTGAACCCCTATACCCCACGTCTCCGCTCTGTCTCTACCCCCATCGTATATCCCTAAATTTATACCCTGTGTGCGACCGTATATCCAACGGCCGTGGCACACAGTGATTTTTCTTCCAAACCACGGGAAGGCCACGACTTCTTCTTGTATATAAACCCTAGAGGCATATAGCCAGCTCTCCTCATTAGCTTTAATAAACCAGAAAACCAATACAGCAAAGTAGGCAGCATATTTCAAGCATTCAAGTATCAAAAGTATGGCTGCAGTGGTAGAGGCATGGATGAGCGAGCTGAGTAAGCTGAAAGAGAAGGTTATAAGTGCTAAGAAGCGATTGGTGTTGTCATCGAAAGCCGAACACGCCGAACAACGGCAGCAAGAACAGCGAGAGTTTAAGGAAGCAAGAAAGGAGAACAGCTGCAGGATGGTTCAGACCCAGAGGGACTTGGACTCTTCTTCGCGTTCAGAGGACACTGTGTGTTTGCTTATGGATCGCTTTGTGCCTTGGTGACACCTGATGACATGCACACACACACATATATATATATGTATTTCTAAACATATTTTTGTGTACTCTTGCATACAATAGTTCATTAGTTACTTATGATAAAAACCAAATTGTGCTAAGCCATACAATTGAGTCTCCTTATCATTTAGAATGACTTCACAAGGACTAGAGATTTAAATGACTTCACAAGCTCTTGACCTCTTTATGCATGTTGTGGTTATGCATAATTATTGAGAAAGGTAAAATGACTAATCACCACTAAAATGGAAAGTCTGGTTATGTGGAGGAGTGGTCAAAGTTTTAAATTTGAATTCAGGATTTTTCCTAAAACATGCCAATGCCTTGTGTGTGTGTGTATCGCCTAATTATTACTGTTGGGCCTCCATTTTCAACTATCTATTTTGTCTTGGGTTTAAACTTTTTCCCTTTCTGGTCCTTCCAGGTCCTAGTGTAAGTTAAAAGTAGTAATTGGCTCGTATATATTTTTTTAAGGAAAGTAAGATATTCATTGAGCAAATCAGAAAACGTATAAACTGAAGACTGTGTGCGCTATGGGCCTCGATAAAATCTTGCCGGAGCTTTCTCCCACTATGTTGATATCAATGTTTGTTTAACTACATGAACATCAAATATATATACATATAGCATGTATGCATCCTGATAAGTTTCTGCATTAAATGCAGAAATTTGCATGAACCTTATTAGCTTTCATGAAAGATTAGCATTTGTAGGATCCTCCGCTTGAGCGGTAGAACTCAGTTATTCCACCGCCTGAGCGGCAAAATTCAGGTATTCCACTGCTTGAACGGCAGAAGCACTAATTAACCTGAATTTGTAGCCATGCTTTCTGTTATGGTGGCGTCTTCTCTTCTCTTGTACACAGTGCTTGTATGTTCAGGATTCACAATGGGGCTTATCCTTCTTAATGAACACAAAGGTTATATACCGAGAAGAGGGACCAATCCACACCATTAAATTTTGGTAACTACCTCATCCCATTACCATGGCAGTTACCATCAGTTTTCGAATTGCAAACCAACTGCGTAATTCAAACATATGTGGTTATATCATTTTTTCCTCCATTATGTACTATGTTTGTCCGGATACAAACCCTTACAAGTTCTAATGAGTTATAGCTCATTTACAAGTTAGCTTGCTGTCAGAGTTTTGATGAACTCACTGGAATTCAAATGTGATGAAATCACATGAATTCCAACATTCTCCCACATGAGTGATGTCAAAACTCTTTACTTTATTGCAGCAACTTGGTAAATGTGATCACTGAGCTAATCTTGATTCAAGAGCTTTCACAGCTAACTAAAACATTGTATCTGCAGAACCTAAGAGAAGTATAATACTGATTTATGTATTAGTTCTCCAAGATCACTAAACAAGTACAATATAATGTGAATGTTGTCATTGAGGAACATTATTATTTGGGATCATAATAGTATACTAACTCACTCCCACATTTTTGGTCCTGAGATGTTATGAACATCTCTTCTTCATTAACTTTGCAAAGATTCATTTTAAGTAAATAATATACTCAGCAATTTGTATTTTGCAATACAAGTAAAATTAATCAACCCAATACAATCATCAACTTTATCAGACACAAAGTAGCAAGATTCAGATTCATAATACCTTGCTCCCACATTACTCATGGTCCATTGAAGATTGCAGTCCCATCTTCATCACATGCTTGTTAAATGTAGTGACATTCAATGCTTTTGTCAAGGGATCTGCCACCATTTCATGAGTACTAACATGCTCAATGTCTATAACCCCATCTCTGACTTGGTCATGCACTTTCTAGTACTTGCTATCCATAAGTCTCGAAGCTTTTGATCTCTTGTTGTTCTTGGCAAAGAACACTGCAGAAGTGTTGTCACAATACATCTTCAGTGGTCTCTCAATGTTTTTCACTACCTTCATATGATACAACAGATTCTTCAACCAATTTGATTGTCTCATTGCCTCAAAACAACTAATGTATTCAGACTCCATTGTTGACACAACCATTGTTTGTTGTTTCTTGCTTCTCCATGACACTACAACACCAACAAACATGAAAATATATTCACTGGTTGACATTCTGTCATCCACACACCCTCCAAGATCTACATCCGTGTAGCATACCAACTCCAAATTATCAACATAATTGTAGCATAATACATGATCTCGTGTTCTTTTCAGATAACTAAGAACCTTCTTCCCAGCATTCCAATGAGCCATACCAGGATTTGATTGAAACCTTCCTAAAACACTCAATGCAAATGCCAAATCAGGTCTTGTGCACACTTGTGCATACATATCACTACCAACTAGAGACTCATAAGGCTTATGCTTCATTATTTGTATGTCATGATCAGTGATGGGACATTGTTTCAAAGAGAGTCTGTCACCTTTACCAATAGGCAATTCACCACCACTGCAATGCTCCATGTTGAACCTTTTTAACACCTTCTTAATGTAAGCCTTTTGTGCCAATCCCAAAGTTCATTGAGACCTATTTCTAACAATTTCAATACCCAAGACATAATGAGCTGGTCCCATATCCTTCATATCAAAATGACTAAACAAAAACTTCTTGGTTTCATTCAATAAATCAATATTGGTGCTTGCAAGTAGAATATCATCTACATATAGAACCAGGAAGATAAAATTCGACTCCACCATTCTATATGCAATTGTCAATCTTGTTTTCTGCAAAACCAGAAGCTGTCACAACTTGATCAAACTTTTTGTACCATGGTCTTGGTGCTTGTTTCAAGCCATAATTTGCAGACCCATTGCTCCTTCCCCCTTTCAATGAATCCAAGTGGCTGCTTCATACAAATAAGTTCATCCAAAACGCCATTCAGAAATGGTGTTTTTACATCCATTTGATGTAGTTCAAGGTTGAAATGTGCAGTCAGTGCCATTATCACTCTAAAAGAGTCTTTGGTTGACACATGTGAGAAAGTTTCATTGTAGTAGACTCCTTCTCTTTGAGTGTACCCCTTGGCCACCAATCTAGCTTTGAATCTTTCCACATTTCCTTGGGAGTCACGTTTGGTTTTAAAAACCCATTTGCAACCTATGGATTTCATATTTTCTACATTTTCAACCAATGTCCAGACATTGTTTCTGGACATGGATGTTAATTCATCTTCCATTGCAGCCTTCTACAAAGTAGAATTAGAACTTTCCATGGCCTCTTTGTAGCTTGTTGGGTTATCCTCATCACCAATATCATACTCCATTTCTTGCAAACAAACCATATAGTCATCTGGTATAGCTGATTTTCTAGGTTTAGTGGACTTTCTCATAACCTGTGAAGGGTGATTCGAGCCTAATTGTGGCTGGACAACTGTTGGCACTTGAGAAGTAAATGCAGCATCCGGAAGCACAGTTGATGGAGGCTAAATGCTTGTTGGAGTCTGTTGTAAATTGATGCAGGATGTCATAGTACCACTGTCAAGTGGTACATTGGAATTGTTGCTGGAAAATGAAGCTGCAATGGTGCCTTCAGCTGCCAATGGTAACAACAATGTTTGATTCATCACAGAACCATTGTTTGGTTTTGTAATGTCTTCATTGCTTTCTTCAAAAACATTAGAGTGATCACTTGGAACACTAGTTTCACCAACACTTTCAATGAACTTAGCATTATGACTTTCTGCAATTCTGGTGTAAGAATAAGGACAATAAAATTTGTAACCTTTTGGCTTCTCTGCATAACCAATGAAATAGCAACTGGTTGTCTTCAAATCCAATTTCTGCTCATTTGGATTGTATAATCTAGCCACACATTGACACCCACATGTGTGAAAATGGGATAAGCTTGGCTTTCTTCATGTCCATGCTTCAAATGGAGTAACCTCAACAGCTTTTGTAGGCACTCGATTGAGTATGTAATTGGCAGTTTTGATTGCTTCCCCCCAGAAGAACTTAGGCAAATGAGAATGAGAAAACATACTCCTCACCATATCTTTGCGAGTCCTGTTTCCTCTTTCTGCAACACCATTCTGAGATGGTGTTCCTGGGGTAGTATATTGTGCTACAATACCATGTTGTTGCAGATACAAGGCAAAATGACCCATATTTTATCCACTTTCAGTACTTACCATAAAACTCTCCTCCACGATCAGATCTTACAACCTTAATATGTTTTCCCCGTCTTTCCACTTCAATTTTGAAAACTTTAAAACAATTTAAAACTTGTGATTTTTCTAAAATCAAATACAAATAAGTGTATCTTGAGAAATCATCAATAAAGAGAACAAAATAGGAATTTCCACATATTGTTTTTGTTAGGAATGGACCACACACATTTGTATGAATGATCTCTAAGAGATCATTGCTTCTTGTGGCTTTCTTTTTGTTACTTGTATTGGTAGTTTTTCCCTTATAGCAGTCTATGCATTCCTCAAAGTCATCAAATTTGATATTTGACAGTATGCCATTCTTAATTAGTCTCAACATTCTCTCTTTTGATATATGCCCTAGCCTTCTATGCCACAACATTGAAGATTTCTCATTAACAAGCATACGTTTCAAGATTGAGACATTCTTCATAATATGTGCATTGGATTTGCCAAAGATCTCCATTTGGGAATGCATAACCAATTGGATTGTCATACTGGTTTTGAATAAAAAAAAAACTTAATTTGATTAACATCACCAACATATGAAAACCATCCTTGACAAACTGAGTAACTGAAAACAAGTTCCTTCTTATTGAAGGAACATACAGTACATTGTTCAAAATTAAAATAAATCCAGATGACAGTCTTAACATAATTCTGCCAATAGCTTCAACTACCACTTTATTCCCATTTCCAACAAACACATTGTAGACTTCCTTATTTGTCCCCTTCTGGTTTTGAAATCCCTGCAATGAGTTGGTTATATGGTTATATGGATTGAACAACCAGTGTCAAACCACCATGAATTTTGAGGAATAAAAACCATGTTAGACTCTACTGTGACAAAAACATTAATTTCAGTATTATCTTTCTTAACCAACCAGATTTTGAATGCAGGGCAGTTTTTCCTTAGATGCTTAGTGGATTGACAATGGAAACACTTTTTAAGTTGAACTTTATTAACTCGCATACTTGTGAATGAAGATGCACCATCATTTTTGGCAGCAACTAAAGTGTGTTTGTGAAATTTCTTGGCACCAAAGTCTGCACCAGCTTGGTGTTTGAATCCTGATTGCTTTTTGCCCTTGTAATTCTCATTCTTGAACGCAGCAGCCCCCATTTTTCCTTTTCCTTTCCCAGAATTGACAAGTGTTGCCTAAATTAGGTAACAAAAATTAAACTCATTAAGTCTCGAATTTTAGTGCTCGCATGTATACGAATCGGATGATTGTATAGCATATAAGCACGGATATCATCCCACAGAGATCGAATTGATTCTAAAATCTTAATAACTAAATCGAAACAAACTATAGTGGAGAAGCTTTAACGGAAAAGATAGGAGATTTGAATTAAGGTAAAAATGAAATATGACTTGAAAATAAAATGCATGTAAATTATAAAATTAAAAACATAAGAAAAATAAGACCTAGGGCATCTGACTTCACCGTAACCAATTCTACTTAATTTCCTTAATATGTTATGCTCAAGTAGTTCTCCAATATTGATGATCGATTTTCCCTAAATTATTCAACGCCATGGCATTTGGTTGCATCAAAAGTATCCTTACATGTTAACCCTTTATGCCATCTAGATGAATTTAAACAAGTAAGAACCCATTAAGCTCTATGGAAATCGTTGGAAAATCACATAAACCCTAATTGTATGGCATCTACAAATAGGTGTTTATGGTATGAGTTGCAAGAAGCTAAACCCAAGTTATTGCATCAAATCAACCTAATTTAAACCTAGATGATGATCAAACATTTAAATAAAAATCAAGTGCATTACGAATAGCAAAAGATAATAAAGATGAAAAACTTGATAATAACAATGCCACAAGGCAATTAAGTATTTATGATTGGCTACATCGTAGCCCTAGTAAAGAAAAACTCCAAAATAGCTCTCCTCTTTGCCGCAACCTTGCCACAGCTCCTTTGTGAAATGTTCTTTGTGGTTTTTTTTTTGGTGGCTGACCCCCCATATCATAAGAAGAAGGATCTCCTTATATAAAACAAACGGCAAGCACGTGCTTAAAGGCAATTAAAAGCATACTAATTACTAATCCTAATGGACTTTATGTCCTTATTTAAGAAATAAAAAATAAACGGAAATAATAAAACTAATAATTAAGTTCTCTCCTAAATTCCATTGAATAGCATTTTCGTATCCATTTGATCTCCAAAACCGCTCGGTTTCATCTTCTTGTTGTAACTCATATGCCTTGGTGCAGTTAATGAGCCTCTGGCTTCACTGGAATTACTCTAGACACTCGAAAAGCTTGTTTTCCACTCATTTTTCACGTAACTCCCGTAATTGAATGCCTATAAAATAAAACAATACAATTTAGTGCATTTAACCCATTTGAAAATACAAAATCCAAAGGAGATATATGATAAAAATATATGAAAATATGCGCCCATCAACAAGGTTTGCCAACTCTATCTTTTCAATCTTGGACTTCTTCATTCTCTCTTCTTCTTGACAGCAAATGGAAATGAGTTCATTGATTGTCCAAGTCTCTTTCTGTGTGTTGTAATTCACCTTAATCTGGTCATAATCACCAGATAAGGAGTATAGGGCCATGTGCACCAGAAACTGATATGTTATCCCAATCTCCAATGCATTCAACTTGTTGAAGATGTTCACCAATTTCAGCAAATGTTCACGAATGCTACTCACCCCATCATGCTTGGTGTTGATCAATGCAGTGAGATATGCACCTATTTCAGCTTTATCAAACCTCTTGAATTTCTCTTCAATCCTAGCCATATAATCCTTGGCTAAGTCACAGCTAGTTATACCACCACGAAGGTGCTCTTCCATAGCATTTTGCATAACGAGGAGAGACATTTGATTAGCTCTCTCCCATTTTGCAAAAGTCTTCCTATGTTGTGCAGTGCTTGAATCAGTTAGTGCAGCAGGTTGAGGAGTCTTGAAAGACACAGTGAACTCTAACATTCCCAAGTTCATCTCTACTTGATTCTTCCAGGTGTTGAAGTTGTTACCATTCAACTTCTCAATATTAACCAAATTCAACATGTTAAAACCTGCAGATAACATGATTCTTTCATTTGTGAGTTCATAATTATCTGTGATCAAGAACTTAACTTGATATTTTTGTCACACTTCATTACAGAATAAATGTCACCTTTAGGCAAGACACTATCCATGTACACAAAGGTTATATACCGATAAGAGGAACCAATCCACACCATTAAATTTTGGTAACTGCCTCATCCCATTACCATGGCACTTACCATCAGTTTTCAAATTGCAAACCAACTGCCTTATGGCTTAATTCAAACATATGTGGTTATATCATTTTTCCCTCCATTATGTACTATGTTTGTCTGGGTACAAACCCTTACAAGTTTTAATGAGTTATAGCTCATTTACAAGTTAGCTTGCTGTCAGAGTTTTGATGAACTCACTGGAATTCAAATGTGATGAAATCACATGAATTCCAACAATTATTACTGTTGGGCCTCCATTTTCAACTATCTATTTTGTCTTGGGTTTAAACTTTCTCCCTTCCTGGTCCTTCCAGGTCCTAGTGTAAGTCAAAAGTTGTAATTCGCTTGTATGTATATATATATATATATTTTTTTTTTTTAAGGAAAGTACGATATTCATTGAGCAAATCAGAAAACGTACAAACTAAAGATAATGTGCACTATGGGCTTTGTTAAAACCTTGCCAGAGCTTTCAACCTGGTCGAAGAAAAAAGAGTGTCCCGCACAACAAGAAAATCTATCCTCAAATAACAATACATAGGCAAAATATCCCTAAGCAAATAAGGGGGTTCTTCAAACCACATACACTGTTGATTATCAATTCCCACTCGAGCAAGGCGATGCGCTACCAAGTTACTTTCCTGTTGAACGTGGTTTAACAACAGCTGAGGCAAGGTTTTGAGTAAATAGCGAAGATTGTTGATAATAGGACCAAAAGGTGAACAATCTTCATCTTGACCCTTCATGGAAGTCAATACCATAATTGAGTCTCATTCGAATACGACACTCTTACCAACTGGGCAATAAGCCTGGCCAATAAAACAGCTTGACGGGCAACAAAGAGCTCCGCGTGAAAAGCAGAGCGTGTCCTTCCGATGGTACCAACAACAGCAGCGATGAACTCCCCTATGTGATCCCAAAGAACAACACCAAAGCGACCCTGTAAACCTTGTTGAATCCACACCTCATCAAAGTTACATTTAACCCAATCTACACCAGGTTTTCTCCACTTCTAGGGGTACGGTTTGACTTCCTCTCAACAGATTATGCCATTTTTGATACTTAAGCAGCCAACGCTCTGCTCGAAACGCCACCTTTTATGGTGAAAAAAAAAGATCCATTCCAAATAGCATCATTTCTATTCTTCCACAGCATCCATAGGTCATCAAACAAAAGTCAAAGACCGAGGATGGAAAGTGCATAGAAATTATGGAATGCATGTGTTTCCGGGAAAGTGCATAAGTTGTTGAGTGTTGCCATCCTCAAGCCTGAGTCCCAAACCACCAAACCAAACCGCATTCGCCATGCTGCAATCCCTTAGTAAATGTTTTGTTGATTCGTTGTGTGAACCATAAAAACCACATAAATTATCCCTAGCCACTCACCTCTTTGTAAGGTTCAATCTTGTGGGAAAAGAGTCCAAACATGCACGCCAAACACAAATCTTGACCTCCCCGGAAACACATGCATTCCATAATTTCTTCCATAACTTTTCCCTTCCATCATCAGACGAATAAGAAGCATTTGTGCCATCCCCAACTGAAAGAATGACTCCACGTGTCACATGGTAGGCACTTCGGACTGAGAACTTCCCATTGCGTTCATAATGCCAAATTCGACAATCCAAAATTGAACGCATACTGAGGGGAAGGCTGACAATTTGTTCTATTTCCTCCTCATAAGATAAATCATGCAGCAGCTCAAAATCCCATTGTCACAAGTCAGCAAGGAAGAGATTATCCACTGTCGCCTCAGCATCCTAGTACTCCAATGGTGGACTCAAAATTCGAAAGTAGGAGTCTCTTGGCAACCAATTATCTTGCCAAATTCTGATATTCTTCCTATCACCTAGCTGCCACCGATGCCCTTTATGTATCACCGGTCGCGCAACAGCAATACTATTCCAAACATACAATCCATTGGCATTGACCTGAGCACCCAGAAAGTCGGTTGTAGGAAAGTAGCGGGTTTGAAAACATAATAGGCAAAAAAGTCAGGTTCTTGAAAGAAACGCCATGCTTGCTTTGACAATAAGGCGAGGTTAAAAGCATAGAAATCCCTTAAACCAAGACCTCTTCCGTGTTTAGGCTTGCATAAGTGACGCCTCAATTCGCTTGCCCGGATCACCACTCCGCCAAAATTTTGCAGTCATCATGTTTAATTTTTCACTGAAGAATTTGGGAAGAAGAAAACATTGCATAGAATACATAGGCAAGGCTTGCACCACTATTTTCACTAACAATTCTCGTCCCACGCAACTCAATAAGCCACCACACCAACTCTATAGTTTTTTCCAAAGCCGATCTTTCACATACGAAAAAGTTTCCTTCTTCGACTTCCTGACTAGCACTGGTAATCCCAAATACTTATCATAAAAGTCCACTCTCCTCACACTAAGACAGTCAGCAAGTAGTTGCTTGTCATAATTTGTGAGATTGGGACTAAAAGAGACAACTATTTTCAAAGTTCACTACTTGTCTGGATGCTAATTCATATGTATGCAATATCTTCTTAATATTCTGGCACTCATTGAGCGTACCCCAAACAAAAAGAAAGCTGTTATCTGCAAAGAACAGATGATCAATACTTGGACTGGGTGACACACCTTGATACCTTGCAGATCCTCATTGGATTATGCCTTCGTAAGGAAAGCCAAGAGGACCTCGGCACATATAACAAATAAATAGAGTGATAGAGGGTCCCCTTGTCGAATTCCCTTTATGGGATGCACATACCCTACTAGATCGCCATTCAACTTTAGGGAGACTTAAATTTTTAGACTAAATGTTATAAACTAAATGACATGGAAGTTGATGATTGGATTATTACTTAAACATTGATAAACGTGCTTATTTCCTCTAAATTTGTAGATAAAGTTTTAGAAACTAAAAGACATGGAAGTTGTTAATTGGTTTATTACCTAAATATCGATAAATGTGCTCATTCATGTTGGTGAATTACCTAATGTCCACCTTCAATGCCGTAAGCCCTTTCAACCTCGAGGACGGTTTATGCATATAATAAGCAACTTCTGCGGCGACTAAATAATTATCGGAAATCAACCGTCCCGGAATAAAAGCACTCTGGGTGGGAGATATGATATGGGGAAGAATTCGCTTCAGTCGATTTGTAAATATCTTCGCCATAATTTTATAAAGAGCATTATACAGGCTTATAGAGCGTAATCAACTTCCTTAGGATTTGCCCTGATAAAACCATAGCATGGATTCCATTACGCACATCAGGACCTACAATCCCCCAGTGCTTTTGATAAAACCTGGGAGACATACCATCGGGTTCAGGTGCTTTGGTGGGATGCATTTGGAAGACTGACACTCCTTATCCGTGATAGGCCTCCCAAGGTGGTTGTTCATCTCCTCTGTTACCGAAAGTGTGATATTACATAAAATATCTTCGAAATTAGCAGCACCATTGGATGTAAATAAGGTGGAAAAATAGGATACCACCACATCTTCCATTTCCTTACGGTTTTCATGCCATACCCAACCATCATCCACAAGACTATGCAGCCAATTCCTCTTTTGTCTTCTATTAGCATTTTGGTGGAAATATTTGGTGTTACAATCACCAAGTTTGACCCAATTTTCCTTTGCTCTGTCTCCAAAATAGCTCATCTTGCTCAAGCAAATTATTTGGTCTTTCAATTAGCTCCTTCTTTTGCTCAATCGACTCTTCAATAAAAGGTTGATCCAAAATACTTGTAAGTTTATCCTCGACTTCCCTAATTGCCCACGGCTCAGTCCTGGCAAGTAATTTGCTTGTATTAAAACAACTATAAATAATAGTTCAGTAATGACTTATGATAAAAAACCAAATTAGGCTAAGCCACACAATTGAATGCATAATAATGTGGATCAAACTTGCCATCTATGAATCGAATATCTCTTTAAACCCATACAACCTCTTTCTATACTCAACTTACTTTTTACACCCATATTACTTTTAACTAAGATACTAATATCTCTTTAAACCCAAATTTATTACCTAAATTATCCTCACAACCCCAATTCAATTTATAAATTCAACTATACACCCATTTATTTACAATGCAGTCGCCAAAATCTCTGCCTTTAATTTTGCAGAACCTATCAATGTAGCACTGCCTCATGCCCAATATCTGCATTTACAGGCAAGGCAACCCCAAATTATTTCAGAAATCAAACCCACAACAAAACTTCAAAAGGTCCTCCATGAAAATTTTGAATTCTTACAGCTTAATGTCATTTTGAGAGCTGGAAAATCTACGGTTCTATGGGTTTAAAATTTCTTCGAATTTTTAGCTCTTTAAAAATAGAGATTTCTGCTTTTTTTAATTTTTCTATCAATTGCTTCAATGAATTTTTATTTGATATTTTTCCTAAAGTTTTGCATATTGTGAAGACGGCAAGGAAGCTTCGCATATTGTGAAAGCCGGCCACATTATTATAATTTGGGTAAATATCAGTTTACTACCCTCAAATTTCGTGGTTTTCAACATTTGGTACATGAAGTTTTTTCCGTCCTAGAGTCATACCTAAAGTGTTAATTTTGGGACAGTCTTATACATCCGTTAGTCAAACTGTTAACTCTGACGTTAACTGATGATGTGGCGTCTATGTGGACAATGACTGAACGCCACGTGTCATTAAGGGGTCCACGTGAAAATTAAAAATTAAAAAAAAATACTTATTTAAAGAAAAGTTAAAAAAAAAAAAAGAAGCAAAACCCAGATTGTCTTCCCCAAATCCCCCTGTACCTGATCTGGAGGAGTTGAGGGGGAATCTGGAGAGGAGTGGACCACAGGGGGTAGTGGAGTTGGAAGAGGAGGGCGACGGCTTGGATTTTTGGGATGTGAGAAAGGGGTGGGCTCGGGTGGCGACGACAGGATTTTTAGGAGGGATGATGGGGGATGGGAGAAGGTGGGATGGAGGCGCAATGGGGAGGGAAGTGGTTGCAGGTGATGGGGTGGGAGGGTGGGCACGGGAGGATTTGGGGAAGACGATCTGGGTTTTGCTTTTTATTTATTTATTTATTTATAACTTTTCTTTAAATAATTTTTTTTTTAATTTTTAATTTTCACGTGGACCCCTTAATGACACGTGGCGTCTAGTCATTGTCCACATAGGCACCACGTCATCAGTTAATGGTAGAGTTAACAGTTTGACTAACGCATGTATGAAACTGTCCTAAAATTTACACTTTAGGTATGACTCTGGGACGAAAAAAAATCATGTACCAAATGTTGAAAACCACGAAACTTGAGGGTAGTAAACTGATATTTACCCTTATAATTTCCTTGGCTTCAGGTCAGCGTGGAAGGAAATGAAGCTACTTCGCATATTATGAAGTCGAGAAAAGAGGCCTTATCATAAGCTCATAACACAAGAGATGGATCAATCTTTGACATTTAATCTCTCGGTATCTCATCCTTTTTAGTAATCGAACGATCATGGATTCAACGACCAGTGACGAAGCATAAGAGAATGCTTTTGGAATAGTATTGTGTGTCTATTCATCTCTCAAGGAGGAATTTATAGGATGTTACAATCATATCAATAAGGAAAGAAATAATTACATGAAATCATACTATGCTAAAAATCCCAAGATTACAGGATTATACACAAAAGTCAACACTTCCCCTCAAGTTGGTGCATATATGTCACACATACCCAACTTGTGTAAGAAACATGAAAACTTTTGACTTGAAACAACCTTTGTGAAGATATCTGCCAATTAAGGAATATACACAAAAGTCAACACTCCCCCTTAAGTTGGTGCATATATGTCGCACATGCCCAACTTGTGTAAGAAACTTGAAAACTTTTGACTTGAAACAGCCTTTGTGAGGATATCTGCCAATTAATCTTCTATTCTTAATGCCAGTACCTCAATTATTTTCTCCTCCAATTTTTCTTTAATAAAGAATTGATCAACTTCAACATGTTTTGTTCTGTCATGTTGTACCGGATTATGTGCAATGTCCCGGGCAACTTTATTATCACAAAATAAATTCATGGGCTGATCATGCTTTATACCCAAATCATTTAACAGAAGCTTAAGCCACAAAATTTCACAAATCCCCAAGGCCATACCTCTGTATTCAGCTTCTGCACTGGAACGAGCAACCACATTCTATTTCTTACTTCTCCATGTAACCAAGTTACCTTTAACAAATATAAAGTAACCTAATGTTGAGTGCCTATCGTCAACTGAACCTACCCAATCCGCATCAGTATAACCTTCAACTCTAAAATGGTTATTCCTTTTAAACAAGATTCTTTTGCCTGGACTTCCCTTCAAATATCGCAAAATCCTTATGATTGCATTTATATGTTGTTCTCCATATATTGACTTACTACACTCAAGGCATAAGCAAGGTCTAGCCTTGCGTTTGCCAAGTACATTAAACGACCTACTAACCTTTGGTATCTCCCTTTGTCAACTGGTACTTGATTAGGCTCAATAGAAAGCTTCAATCCTTCTTCTAATGGTGTAGCTACTGGCTGACAAGCTGACATGCCAGTTTCGTGCAACAAATCAATAATATACTTCATCTGTGACAAGAAAATTCCAGAACTACTTCTCGATACCTCAATCCCCAAAAAATATTTTAGGGATCTAAATTTTTTCATCTCAAATTATGTAGACAAGTATCTTTGCAAGGCCACACGTTCTTCTGGATCATTCCCTGTTACCACCATATCATCTACATACACAATAAGTGCAGTCAACTTTTCATTTCTTCTTTTCAGAAACAGAGTATGATCGGAGTTACTTTGCTTGTAACCAAACGCTCTCATAGATTTTGTGAATCTTCTAAACCATGCTCGAGGGGACTGCTTCAAACCATATAAGGATTTCTCCGACCTGTAAACCTTTCTTTTGTATTTATCGGGAGCATTACATTCTGGTGGAAGTTCCATATAAATCTCTTCTGTCAAATCTCCATGCAAGAAGGCGTTCTTCACATCGAACTGTTATAAGGGCCAATTAAGATTTACAGCCAAAGACAACAAAACACGGACCATGTTGATTTTGACCACAGGAGCAAAAATATCCATATAATCGATTCCATACTTTTGAGTGCACCATTTTGCTACCAATCTTGCCTTGAAGCGATCCACCGTCCCATCGGCTTTATACTTCACAGTATAAACCCATTTACATCCCACAGGTTTTTTGCCAGCTGGTAAGTTTGTGATCTCCCAGGTAGCATTCTTCTTCAAAGACTTCAATTCTTCATTCATTGGTGGTTGCCAACATGGATCAGCTACAGCCTCATGTACACTGTTAGGAATAGATATAGTAGATAATTGATGCACAAATGACTTGTTTGATTCTAACAGGTAACTGGTAGACATATAATTGCTTAACGGGTATAACAAGTTAGGCTTAGAGTTAGGTTTATTCACTAAATATCTAGTATTGCATTTAGGGTCAGCTTCATAAGTAAGTTTAGGAATGCCTCGGGTGACACGGTTAGGAAGACGACATGGTGATGGTGCATCTGGGATCGAAGATGATTGGTTATGGTCATTAGGGCTTAAGAGTGGCGAGACTGACTGTAAAATAGCATGCGGCACTGAATTGTCCAGTGGTGAGGAAGGCAATGAGTTGTTTGGTGGCATTGGCTCGTCCCTTGCAAGGTTTTCAACATCATTTGCATGTGGATGGTGACCACTTGTCTCCAAGACATCACCACTTAATTCCACATCACTCACATCACTATTTCCATGTGAATGTGTTGGAAGTTTTGAGACTGTTGTCCCACATTGGTGAAAACAAGATTCCCAAGGACCTTTATATATGTTTTGTCTTCTACAATATTAATTAGATGTTGGGTCATTTGGAACGAGGATTGAGGCTTGAGCCACCAATTGTGTGGATTAGGCTTGATGATTATACCATAATATTAATACAAATTAATATTAATTAATCAAGACAAGGGCCTTGGGGCACTTGGGGCCTAAGAATTAAAATTAATCTGATCAATTAGTTTTGATTTCGAATTAAGTTTTTAATTAAATTAATTAATAACATTTTGATTAATAAACACAACTCTTTGGAAAGAGTTGTATAGCTTCAGATACATCCAAAATGTATTTGAAGAGGTATGAAAGAACCTATATAACTGGAGTCCTCAGTTCCATTCATAGATATCTTTTCTTCCTCCTTTTTTTCCGTACAAACTTTCAGAGAGAGTAAACACACAAAGCAATTTGCTAGAATTCTATAATTCAATGCGGGTTGTAGAATTAGGTAGTTGTATCCTGACCGAGCAGACATTGTAGAACCATAAGCACAAGAGTGAGACGGAATTACTGTTCGAAAGACATAGCTTTTGTGCTAGCCTCTACCTTCTGTAGTCAAGTTAGTATCATTGATATTCTTATATTATTTTTTGTATTTATTGTGTAATTTCATTCTGCACAGCAAGTATTTTTTGGTTAATAAAATATTAGAATTTCAAGTTCTGTTTATTTCTGTTATTTTTGTTTATTTCTGAATTGTTCTCCAACAATCTTTGAACAGTATGGAACAATCAAGACCTAAACCTCATTCTGAGAAGCCTGAGAAATTTAAGGGCGGAGATTTCAAAAGATGGCAGCAAAAGATGCTGTTTTATTTGACAATGTTGAACTTGGCTAATGTTCTGTGACAGACTGTGCCTACTGCAGATGGAGAAAATATTTTTTCTGTAGAAACTTTAACGGCCATAGATGCCTAGAAACATAATGATTTCCTCTATAGAAACTATATTCTCAATGCATTAGATGATTCCTTGTATGATGTCTATGTGGTATGCAAAACAGCCAAGGAACTTTGGGAATCACTTGAGAAAAAAAATATAAAACCGAGGATGCTGGTTCAAAGAATTTGTCATGGGCAAATTTTGGGACTACAAAATGGTGGATTCCAAGTCCGTTGTCTCTCAAGCTGAAGATCTCCAGAAAATCATCCATGACATTCATGTTGAAGGGATGGTTATTAATGAGTCATTCCAAGTGGAGTCCTTTATAGAAAAACTGCCACCTTCTTGGAAAGAATTCAAGAATTATCTTAAGCACAAAAGTAATGATATGACCCTTGAGGATCTCATTGTAAGGCTGAGAATTGAGGAAGATAACTGAAAGAATGAGAAGAGCTTGGTTTTAAGTATGGAAGCCAAGGCAAATGTTGTTGAAGGAAGTTCATCAAAGCAAAGGTCGAAATTCCAGAAATTTAAGAAGAAGGAAAAACATTTTGTCCTTGTTGCAAAAGGCAAAGACTTCAAGAAAATCAAGGGAAGTTGTTGGGTTTGTGGAAAGCAAGGCCATAGGGCTCAAGAATGTCACCATCGAAGGGATCAAGGTCCTGGAAATCAAGGCAACAACAACCGAGTGAACCTGATTGAAAACAATGTAGATGCCCTGGCTGCAATGATTTCTGAAATCAACCTTGTATCTGACCATGCTGATTGGTGGATAGATACTAGTGCGACTCACCATGTTTATGGTGACATAAATATGTTTTCTTCGTACTAGAAAATCGAGGGAAACGAGCAGCTGTTTATGGGAAATACATCCTTATCTGTTGTGGCTGGAATAGGAAAATGTGTTCTGAAATTCACTTCTGGAAAGGAATTAACCCTCCTTGACGTCCGACATGTCCCCGATATAAGGAAGAATCTTGTTTCTGGTCCTATCCTTTGTAATAAGGGATTCAAAGTAGTTTTTGAGTCCAATAAGTTTGTATTAACTAAAGGGGGAATGTTTGTGGGAAAGGGTTACCTTGCTGATGGTTATTCAAACTCAATGTACTTGTTAATGCTATGAATGAAATAAATAATGCTTCTGCTTATATTGTTGATTCTTCTAATTTATGGCACTCTAGGTTAGGACATGTAAATTTCTGTTCTATTTTTAGAATGCATAATTTAGGTTTGCTGCCCAAAATTGATTATCTAGATAATGTTAAATGTGGGACTTGTACCGAATCCAAATTTGCAAGCCAAAGCTTTAAATCAATGCATGAAAAATCCAATGATTTATTAGATTTAATTCATAGTGACTTGTGTGATTTTAGATCATATCCAACTCGTGGTGGAAAGAACTATTATGTAACATTTATAGATGATTTCAGTAAGTATTGTTA
>JADOBS010303876.1:0-30896 GCA_015708375.1 Cydonia oblonga | reverse complement strand
GCAAGCTTTCGGCTAGCACATCACATGGCAGCACACTGCTGTCTTGTAGGTTAACAGATGGAGGAGCAATGATGTTTATATTTGCTAGATACAACCTGGAAAGAACATCCAGCATCACATGAACAAATAGCTAGTCAGCACATGGCCTTTTTTATTTGAATTTCCAACATGGTCATGGATATGATAGTGTATCAATCTTTTGTTGTTACCTCCGCCGTTTTGGTGGGACGTTTCTGTAGTGGAGACTGGAAGGGTTTGAGGAACGAGATGGAGGGGTACGAATTAGGGAAGGTGTCCTATGTCATGACCTTGATATGATCAGCTATAATATGGCAACTCTTTGATGTTGGCATGGTGGGATTGGTTTTTGAGGCATCTTCTCTCTTCTCCAATACCATTAATGTTGTGGGTTTGCCGGTTGTTCCAGTTGTAGCTGTGATTTTCATCCATGACAAAATGGACGGGATTAAGGCAAAGGCCTTGTTTTTGGCCATTTGGAGATTTGTTTCATATGTTTACTAGCACGACCTTGATGATCCAAAGTCCAAGATAGAGAACAAAAATGGAAATAGTTGAAGGGAATTTGCTTTTGTATATCAAGACCTAAACAAATATAATGATTTAGAATCTTAACGTAAGATTTGTATGTATGTAATACGCGTCGTATATTGTTGTATGATTGTAAAATCTATCAACCTGACTTTAACTCACTACTATTGTGAGGTTTGATATAATTATGATGTTTTGTGCTGGAAGCTAGTAGTTGATGAACTACTAGGGCATGGACCCATGACTACAAACAATTGTAGCCATCTTAGTTGAAATTTCATCAATTATTGGATAAGGGTGGCTAGGGCATTATCATGACTTGACACTACATGAAAGTAATGAATATCAAGATGTTATTTATTTATTATTATTTTTCTAAGTAGAAAGTTATTTTGCAAGAAGATGCCAAATGAGTGGCAAAAGAGCACTTTGGTGCCTATCTACAAGAATAAGGGTGACGTAAAAAATTGCATGAAGACGTACAAAATTGCATGAACTATAGGGGTATTAAGCTAATAAGTCATACAATGAAGCTCTGGGAGAGAGTCATTGAGCATAGATTGAGGCAAGAAACACGGGTTTCGGACAACCAATTCGGGTTCATGCCAGGACGCTCAACCATGGAGGCAATCTATCTCTTACGAAGATTGATGGAAAGATATAGAGATATGAAAAAGGATTTACATATGGTCTTTATAGATTTGGAAAAAGCGTATGATAGGGTCCCAAGAGACATTCTTTGGAGGATTTTAGAGAAGAAAGGAGTACGAGTAGCATATATCCAAGCTATAAAGGATATGGATGATGGAGCAAAGACTGCCGTAAGAACTCATGAAGGACAAACCGAAAGCTTCCCCATAACTGTGGGGTTACATCAAGGCTCATCCTTAAATCCTTACCTTTTTGCATTGGTAATGGATGAGTTATCGGGACATATTCAAGATGATATACCTTGGTGTATGCTTTTCGCGGATGATATAGTGTTGATAGATGAAACTCAAGAAGGGGTAAATGCGAAGCTTAACCTTTGGAGAGAAGTGTTGGAATCTAAAGGTCTTCGCCTAAGTAGATCAAAGACAGAATATATGGAGTGTAAGTTCAGTGCAAATGGAGGCCCAAATGAGCTAGGGGTGAGGATCAGAGATCAGGAAGTACCAAAGAGCAACCGCTTTCGCTACCTAGGATCTATCTTGCAAAAGAACGGAGAATTAGATGGAGACCTCAACCATAGAATACAAGCTAGATGGATGAAGTGGAAGAGTGCATTCGGCGTGTTGTGTGACCGTCGTATGCCACTGAAGCTCAAGTGAAAATTTTATAGGACGACAATAAGGCTGGCGATGCTATATGGCACAGAATGTTGGACGGTGAAACATCAACACGTACATAAAATGGGTGTAGCGAAGATGAGGATGCTTCGTTGGATGTGTGGGCACACGAGAAATGATAAGATTAGGAACGAGGATATCCGCGGTAAAGTAGGAGTAGCCGAGAAGGAAAGATGAGAAAAAATCGGTTACGGTGGTTTGGACATGTGCAAAGAAGGCCTACTGACGCTTCGGTTAGAAGATGCGACTACGGGTTAGAGGTCTATGGTCGAAGGGGTAGAGGAAGACCTAGGAAAACTTTGGAAGAAACTCTAAGAAAAGACTTAGAGTACTTGGATTTAACGGAGGACATGACACAGAACCGAGCGCAATGGCGTTCTAGGATTCATATAGCCGACCCCACTTAGTGGGAAAAGGCTTTGTTGTTGTTGTAGAAAGTCAATTTGCACCTGTATAAATAAATAAATAAATAAAAATTGAGGAATAACTGGTCACTTTGCAAGTTATATATATATTTTTTAAATAGTAAGGATATTATTTTTTATACCATATTTGTAAATTATTTAATATATACAAATAAAAAATAAGCACATTAATCAAACATGTAACTAAAATCAAATCATTACAAAATATAGATAATCTTAAGACATTATTCTTTGTTTGCATTAAGGCAAGAATATGATTACAGTTGAATTATCTCCAATGTATATAATAATAAAAATTGCACTTGCTGGAAGCAAAGATTGGCAGATTTCTTTTGTGATTTATTATTCACTGCAATAATCAAGATATGACATATAGTAGGAACCCTAGAAGTCTACAAGCTGTTGTCTTGAAATTAATGAGTGATTTTTCTTGAGTTGGATAAGTGAAGCTCAGAACATGATCAACTACCAGTCCACTACCTACATGAGGCCAAATTTGGAGGTTGATATTCTTATAGTGCTTTCGGGAGGAGGATATACATTTGATGATTCTTACTTGGAAAAGTGAATCTCAGAACATGATCAACCACTAGTCTACTACCTAGAAAAGGCCAACTTTGGAGGTTGATATTCTCATAGTGCTTTCAGAAGGAGGATATATATTTGATGATTCTTCGTTTCAAGTAAGTAAATACTACTATATATCTTTGAAACTGAAAACTTTAGGTCACTGTTATTTACCACGTATGCTATACGATATAAAGAGTGCTCATAATATACGTACGCATTGCGGGGTCCAAAAAGTGAAGTGTCAATATCTTGTTTCTTCAATGATATCAACCGCCTGAAAAATGATCCAGTTTGGTCGGTCTTATTATTCATGAATGTGTTGATATTGTCTGTAACTTGCAGTTTCTGAGGATGCAAAAAATATAAATAAGCAACAATAATACAAGCTAGCTATTATAACTTTCAATTGGAAATATCTATTCCGAAATTGCATGCATGTCATTTACTTAATATATGTGAGTGACCTCTCTCTCTCTCTCTCCCCCTCCATTGTTTGTGAGTATTTTCATCCTTGACATGGGAGAAGCTCAAGAACTACAACTCAGCATCGGGGGTAAGTCTACTTCTATTCAATATGATATTTTCTGAGTATGTAGATCAACTAATGTAAAGTTTATTCAGTATGCACCGGAATTCTTGGCCGCATATTCAGTTGTTCATTTACCTGGACAACACTATGGGCCAGTTTATCTAGAACTTTTGAGCGATATGTGTTAAACGAATCAAATTATGAGAAGTAAGTTATATTCTTATTGTAATTTATGGGTCATAAAAATTACAAATTGGGGTGGCTATGGGGGGAGAATTCTACAAAATCCCAACCTTGTTATTATCATAAGTTTCAATACTGATCCTTGTAAGTCTCAGTTCTTATAGTTAAGGAAGGAAATGGAGAAAGTGAAGCAAACTTATCAGGGCCTACACATGTCCCCGACCGATCACTGCTACCGCAGCGCAGAAGTGTCAACTGGTGGATTAGAATCGCCATTTACTCGTTCCTTGTCATTGCCGGCCAGTCAGTTGCAACATTCTTGGGAAGACAGTACTACGACAAGGGCGCCAAAAGTAAGTGGATGGCAACAGTAGTACAACTTTGTGGCTTTCCAATCATGCTTCCCTACTATTGCATCCCAGCAAGCAGAAATAATCCAATCCCAAAAGATAGTCCTATCCCATCAAAATCACCGTCTACCAAAATTCTCGCATCAGTATATGTCTCTCTTGGCTTCCTAATAGCCCTAGACTGCTACTTGTATTCCGTAGGACTATCTTACCTTCCCGTATCTACTTTTACCCTCATTTGTGCATCTCAATTGGCCTTCAACGCGTTTTTCTCCTTCTTCCTCAACGCGCAAAAGTTCACTTCTTACATTGTCAATTCTCTAGTTCTCCTCACCATCTCCTCCACCCTCCTCGTGTTCCAAGGTGAAGACGACTCTGGAGACGATGATCCAAGTGGAGGATCGAAGGCAAAGTATGCAATTGGGTTCATATGCACCTTAGGGGCATCAGCCGGATCCGGATTATTGCTTTCCCTAACTCAGCTTGCCTTCAGAAGGGTTATAAAACAGGAGACGTTTAGAGCGGTCATGGACGTGATAGTGTGTGAAAATACGGTCGCAACCTGTGTAACCGCGGTCGGACTTTTCGCTAGCGGAGAGTGGAAGCATTTGAAGGGTGAGATGGAGGGGTATAAATTAGGGAAGATATCCTATGTGATGAATGTGACATGGACAGCAATAACATGGCAGCTTTTTTCTGTTGGATCGGTAGGCTTGATTCTGGAGGCCTCTTCCCTCTTCTCCAATTCCATAAGTGCTTTGGATTTGCCTGCTGTTCCAGTTCTAGCTGTGATCTTCTTCCATGAAAAAATGAGTGGAATTAAGGGAATAGCCATGGTTTTGGGTTTTTGGGGATTTGTTTCCTACGCGTATCATCACTACATCGAAGATCGTAAGTCCAAGGCAGAGAATAGAAATTCCAGGAACGTTGAAGTTCCAAAAGCCTTAAATGATTGAAAAAAAGAGGTCTGTTTGTAGTAAGGTTCTAAAAAACGCTAGGCGCTAGTCGAGATGCGGGCTAGCACCTAGCGCCTAAGCGGGTCTAAGCGGATTTAGGTAAATTTCTTGTGTATCTTGTAAATAAGTGCATATTGATACTTACATAAAATTCATGGATAAGATAATAAAAGAATGATAAAATGCAAAAAGAGTATCCAACAAGTCCAAAATTTAAAAACACATTAAGCATATATGTCACATAACCATAATGAAGAGTATTGTAGGATGACACATATACTATAAGATTTATTTTTTATTTTCAAAAAAAAAAAATTAAAAAAAAAAGGCCTAGCCCGCCTAGAGCCCAGCCTATTATTCCAACCGATTAGCAAGAAAACGCCTCAGGCCACCAGCGCCTAGGTGACCGCCTAGGCCCTTTTTTAGAACATTGGTTTGTAGATCATCTCTGGTTTTATATGCAAAAGAACAGAATTACAAGCTTTCCAATTGTCCTGATGAAAGGCAACAACCCCACATCATAGGTAAGTCGATTTCTATATGTGCACAAATTTTTTATGGTTTTCATGTTTTTATATGGCTTCTCTGCATAAAAACTCGTTCCGATGTATTAACTTTGTAGCAGTAGAATTACAGCACATATCTGCAATGGAGGAACCTGAACGGCTATATAATATCTCATACACTAAATGATGGATTGCATGTAACAGAAATTGGTAAACATCACATTATGTTGAAAAGACACGAAGAAAAAAACACCGAATAGTTGACAGATCGATTATATTCGTATGCTACTAAAAGAAAAATTGTGATTTTACTGATGAACTAAATCATAGATGAAGCTACCTCCATGGTAATCCAAATATGTGTTTCATACCAGTTGAAGAAGCTGAAGAAGATAATACACTTGAGTTTAAGAAGATCTCCCAACAATCAACAATTTCTCAGCCCAGAGATTTTACCCGGTGGGTGTGCATCACCATCTCTACGCTATTCATTGGATTGATTTTTGAGGTGTCATTCTTCATTCTTCATTCTCCAATGTCATAAGTGCTTCCGGCTTGCCTTTCATTCCAGTTCTAGCTGTAATCTTCTTCAACGATAGCATAAGGACAAGGATAGAGAAATTAAAAGGTAAAGATACAATGCCTAGTTTCGATAAACCAGAATGCGAATCTAGCATACAAGATTACAAGTTGAAGCCGGTAATGCATAACTTTTGATCTCAGGTATGCCCTAAAAAGTACTATAAATTTCGACAATCTTTACACTTTACTCATCGATGCAATGATATCAGTCTCTTCTTCAATTAGTAAGAAGCTAAAATGTTGGCAACTATGGTCGACGAAACAAAATAAACAATAGAAGTTAAAACCTTGAGAAACGCACATTACATTGTGAAAAGTTGGACGTTAGAGCACGCATAGCAGCAGCAGAATCGGATCAACTACATGAGACAACCAACATAGTGAGCTCGGGGATATCTCTTCTGTAGCTGAGGCCACTGGACAAAGAATTGATCAGCTATCCGTAACTTGTAAAGAAGCAAGCCGCTCAGGGAGAGCCTCTGCACTCTTGCTATACTCTCAACATAAAACACAGAAGACCATCGAATCCCCACAACCTGCACATATCGAAAAGGTCCCGAAATTCCTAACAGAACAAAATGGCAAAAGACTTAACAAAGAACAATGACAACAGATTCAAAAGGGTCAATCCAAACCTTGAATATGAATGCAATTACACAAAGAGGAACACAAGTCCCAGGCCCATTACACAGAATCTGCAACACCAACAGCACTGATCATCGACAATTTAATCTCCAATGTCTCATGTCAACTGAAACAAATTGCAAAAATGCGAAAATCCGAAAAGGTGAAAAGATTACCACTTGGGGTCGGATTCTGATCATTAGCCAGAGCCCATGAGCCAAAGCAATCAAAGTGGTCAAAACAGAGGTGAAATAAGACTGACCCACTTCCCTACTACGGTAGATCTGCATGAACTGCGAGCTCGAACTCTCATCGGCGTTCTCTTCCAGCAGGCGAGCTTTCTGGAGGCTCATGTTATCAGTGGCGGCGGCGATGTAGAACCTAGGGGCAAATCTGTCTCCTTGAAGGACGGACAAGAGGTTGATCATCTCCGCCGTGTGGCCTCCAGAGCCCAAGACGATTAGGGTGCTGAGGGGTTGGGGAGCTGAGCCTTTTGAGCTGCTGGGTTTGGGGGGTTTGTGGGGTTTGCCGGTTCGGTGCAATACGTAGAGCAGGCGAGTGACGATCAGCGTTGCGGCGGCGATCAGAAGAGTGATTGCAACGGCACATCCCATGATTGGCGAATCGAAAGGCTTTTGCTTTCCGGCAAAGGTGAGGACTTTGGGAAAATGGGATGGAGAAACAAAACTGGAATTTTCGGTTTATTCCCGTCAAAAATATAATTTTTTTTTTCTACCTTCCACACATCCCATTTTACTTCTCACACATCTTTTTAATTTTCGGCATTCAAATTGGATGAATTGAACAAGACCAACGGACAAAAACTATTAAAGAGTGTGTAAAAAGTAAAATATGATGTGTAAATATCACACCCTAATAGAAAAAGAAACAATTTTATTGTATCGTAATACACAAGAGCCCTGCTTCATATGCCACAAAAACCCAAAAAATAAGTTCACAAATGTAATTATATGTAGGGGTGGAAAAAATTCCCAAAAATTCCGAACCAAACCGAAAAAATACCGATCCTAAACCAAAAATGTCCCAAACCGATTTTCCCAAAATTTTCAGTATACTATCTTGAACTAATACCGAAATTTCGGTATGGGAATCGGGATTGTCTTCCCAATATTTCGGTATTCCCATACCGAACTGAAATATATATTTTTAATTATTATATATATATATACACACACACACACACACTTACACAGATAATAATATATATTATTATTTTTAATTATAGTTAGAGTTAATTTGAACTGTTGGATTGTTTCAAATTAATCTATGTTGTCCATTCCTTGTTAGGCACTTAGGCTTTCTCCTTATTGAGTTCGATTTCATTTCTTTCTCAGACTCACGCTCACTCAGTCTTTCAGCTCAGCCACCGAGAGAGCCCTCTTCTCATCTCTGTATCGACTCTCAAAACCAACTCCGGCCAGTCACCAACCCACCACCACACGGATCCACCGTTGTCTCTCTCCGATGGTGACGACACAGAGCCTTCCTTCATGACAATGATGACACAGAGCCACAACCACGGTCTCTCTCGCGATTCTCTTTTAAGAGTCTCTCACGCGATTCTCTCTCTCAGATTCAGACACAGGTAAATAAATATAGGAATTAATTTAGGGTTTGTATTTAGGGTTTTTGAAATTTAATTTCGAATTCTAGATTAGGGTTTGTAAATTTAGGGTTTGTTTGGTCTCACATGGCAGTGGCATCATGCTCATACTCTGACAGTCCGACCTACCTTTTGTAATATACTGCTTGTTCTAATTCTCAATTCACTGTGTTTCGCTAAATTTTCAATAATTGTAACCTGAGCATACCAGATAGGGACATTGTTGGTAATATAGTACTACCGTTCTTTCAGCGACTAGAAAGAAGCAATTAAAAGGAACTTCTCTCTTATATTGCACAGCAGTACAAGCTGCAACTAATACAAATTGTGTTATTAGCTTCTTTGTGATGTAAAAATACTTTATTTGCTTCTTGCTTTCTTGTATAAGCCTAGGTATTTAGATATGTTTTGATCATATTTCGAGATTCCCGATTGTCCCGAAATACTGAAACTATTTCGGGATTCCCAAAAATTTGGTTTGGGATGTGAAATTGGAAATCCCGAAAATTTCGGTTTAGGAATCGGGACTAAGGTTTTGGTTCGGTATCCTATACCGAACCGCCCCTAATTATATGAATACAAGCATCTTACTTGATAATATCAAACTCGTGTGTATGATCATGATGAACTCTTTAAGATAAAATAAAATAAAATAAAATAAATCACTCATTTTTCTTTATTTACAACTCAGACCAAGAAACACTAAAACATAACCCTTTAATCCAGCAGAATTAGATGTAAAACAAATTCGAATATAATTTTTCAAATTCAGATTAAAAAGAATCTATTTGTTTAGAGCTGATGAAATTGCAATCCCATCCCCAGTTGAAATTTCTTATCATTAATTGGATTAGACTAAAGCCCAATTATATTAAATAACAAAGTTGAAGCAGATTTTGAGATGCAAAAGGTCAATAAGATAGGAATCATTTGAGACTAACCTTGATGGCGGGCGTCGGAGGAATCGTCCAATTACCGTCGAAAAGCTTGAATCCGACCAAAGCTCCTCTGTTTATATGAAATTCAACATGCAAAGGTTGAAGGGTAGGAACTTCAATTTGAAAGATCCGGAGCAAAGTGGCTGCCTGCTTGGAAAAGAAGACGACGACCAGGGCCTAGGCAGAAGGAAATCATGAGGAAAGAGATGAGTAGGGGTATTTTTTTCGTGTAAAAGTGTAATAACGCAAACCTAGCAGGGGTAAAACATGAAGCTCAATGTTTCAGAGCGTGTGTTTTGTGGGGTCGGGCGCATGCTTGCAGGGAGGCTATGCAGGTGGCGAGGTCCTGCGATGGCTGAGCAAGCGGAGATTGGGCGGCGAAACGGCATGAGGAGGAGCAGAAGCGTAGAGAAAAAGATGGGTGATTGGTGGATTTGTTCATCAGGATTCAGGAGTGTCAGTGTCTTTGTTGATCTTAGTCGTGGAAAGAGTAACAATTTTCCAATCGTAATAATCAACATAAATTTTATGCAAAAAAAGAGCAAGCATTTTTGCTCACTATCTTGGTGTATGCTCACCATTCTATTTATTATCGTTAGGTGTGTTTGAATTTCGAAATTCGTGTAGTAGATAGACACAAATCTCAAAATTCAAACTCATCTAATGGTGATAAATAAGGTGGTGAACATACATGGTGTGGTGAGCAAAAATGCACTAAAAAAAATAAAGTAAATTATTATTAGCATTCTAAAAATCTTATTTTGTACTCCAAACTTTTTTATAAGTAGAAAGAAAGATATACTTATGATTAGTGTAAAATGAGATTTGAAGTGCTAATAACAATTCTTAAAATAAGATATAAAAAAGTGGTCAACTTAAATTTCATAAACGCATGTGATAATTAAGTTTTTCAAATTTATTTTGTAATTTATTTAAAATACTGATTTCATAGTTATTTTAAATTTCAAAGAATTAGTGCCCACTATGTTGGAATCTTTATTTTTCAGAATCTTTAAGTAATTTTTTGAATTAACACTTTTATTTTAACATTCTAATTAGAGAGAGACATTCTTTGTATAGATATAGAAAATTTTATTATTTTAAGGTGCTAACTTTATTTATAGGAGATAAGAAAAAAATGCTAACTTTTTATATAAATTACTTTTCTGTCACATGCTTACGTGGTAATTGCTTTTTTTTTTACTCTTTTATTGTTTTTTAATATTACTTATTTTATTAAAATATATTTTGAAAATAATGAACGTAACCAGTCACAGTTTCACTGACACACCCCCGACCCGAAAATCAGGGCATGCTGGCCGTCAAGTGAGTGTGACGTAACCATAAGCACAGTGCGGAATCAATAAGGATAAATAGAATTACGAATAAATAAAAATCGAACTACAAGCAACGCTAACAAGGTAAGATGCTAGAGTAAGTTTAAGTGTGAAATACACACAACCAGAGCATAATAAGTCTAGGTGCAGTCAAGCAGTACGAATACTAGATTACAACACCCAAAGGTATAACCTACATAAGAAAGGGTGTATGTCAGAACTTCCGTCGAATCCTCGTAATCCACCTGCTAGCAATCCTACCTAAAACCTGGAGGGGCGCAAAACAAAGTTGTGAGTAGGCAAAAACAAATCTTTTCAAAATCATTTCATTTCAAAACATTCTAACCCCTCGCTGTAAAACCTGTATACTTTCCAGAAAATATGATATATAAACATATATACTCATATATGCATCTCAAAACCGTCATCAGCATAATATCATGAAAAGAATGCCATGTCAAACAACTTATGATAACAGAATGGTAAAACGGGTGATAAATCTCATGCAATATAACATTTCAGCCGAGTGGTCTGCCTGGCTGAATTTAGAGCTCATAGTAAATCTCAACATATCACATCATCTCATCTCATCAATATATATCATATCATAGCCTGTACACGAGTTGGAACCACCTATAGTGGTCTGTACGACAAGCCTGGGTATAATATAAATATGATCTAGTGCTACGATCACGTGAAGACTGTGCGAATAATCGCAGGTTACCTACGAGTCGGAACCACCTATAGTGGTCTGTACGACAAGCATGTGCACCTAAGTTGGATTCAAGGTGAGCATATGGTGCGGGAGGTGAACATCACGTGAAGAACTGTGCCCTAACTATGGCGGGAGCACTAACATCGGGGGGCAGGTTTATGAACTCTCAACATATTCCACATAATCACAATTTCCACATAAACCATCTATAACTCACCTGTTACTTACTTGTGCGTTCACAACACCATTTACCATTATATGCAATTATTAATGCATGAATAAAATGAATAGATATTCGCATGGCATTTCAAAACCCAATTTCAAACAATTTCATTTTCTGAGAAAAAGGTCAAGTATATAGGTATATATATAAAACCAAAAGCCCTTACTGGTAAGTCGAAGGGTCGTAGCCCCCGAGCCTCGATTGATGGCGCTCGTCCTCTGGATAGGCCTCACCTATATGCAAAATAACTAAATAAATGTTATTTAAAGCATATAGACAAAACTAGCTAATAACTTTTCATACAATGCTCAAATGGGGTAAATGAATATACCACCATGATCTACACAACCTCACGAACATCACCATATTTTTAGAATAATTTTCCGAGGCCTCACGTGTCGTCACGCGCCGGCAAGGGCACGACAAAACTCGCCCCCACGCGTAGCTAACCTTGACAGATTCCTAACGAATGTTAGGAATATTCTGTTAGAGCCTTAATAAAAATTAACGGTGTCACCTTACGCCGTTAGAATATTCTGTCAGACTTGACAGAATATTTGGTCTTCTTCCTCCTTCAGCTCCGGCGACCGTCGCCGTCGTTGGAAAATTGGGAATTTTTCAAATCGTTATATCTCCTTTGTTTCTTAACCAAAATGCATGAAACTTGAACCAAATTAAAGCTTAGGACGAGTAGAACACAACCATACATATTTGAAGTTCCAAAAATCACTGGATCACGCCGGGGAAAGTTCAATAATCCGGCCAAAAATGCAACTCGTCGAAACTCGACTTTCCGACGTCCAAATCTATTGGTTTTTCTTCTTCGAGCTTCGTGAGGACAATCTAAAGCTTCCTATGAGCTTAAAAACTCCTAAAAATCACGCATTTACGTGAGCATGAACAGTACCCAAAAATCTGGGTTAGGATTTCTTAGGTTTTCAGAGCTTTCACTTCTCAAAAATGGTACCAAAGAACTCAAGAGGTTGTAAGGATCAAGAATCTCACCTTTTGTCATCGATCTGTGAAGAAATGGCTTGGTTGGTGTTCGTCCGTACGTTTTGTACGAAAAATGGATGCAGTCCGAGAGAATGGGAGAGAGAGAGCATGGGTAAGGGTTTGGGTGTGGGTGTGTGGTCCTACTTGGTCCTCCAACAAACAAACAAAAGAACTAGGCTCTAATTATTTTCCCAAAACTTAGGAAAATAGTTATTTAAACCATAACCAAATATATATCCCACACGCATTAACAACCTTCAAGGACATTTTAGTATTTTCCCACTGTCGATAAATAATAATTCAGGACGGGTTGTGACATTCACTATGTGCATGGTTTTTTTTGTGATTTTATTATTTATAATTTTAATGGAAGAAAGGTAATTTGACTATTATAAAAGCTTTATCCATTTTGCCTTCTATCTTTATATACATCGATAAAAAGTTTACGTTTAGGGTCTGAAAATCTCATATTAATTTATATAATTTTCAAACATACAATGTGTTGCACTATTATCATTTTTACTAACGCCATCTTTTTTCTTTCTTTCTATTAAATCTAAAGATATATTAAGAACTTCATCCATTTGAAACAAACTTTCAAATTATTCGCTTTCAATTATCCAACTTCCAAATGTAGTGGTAGGTTTTATCATAAGAATTTTTTTGTGGAAGGGCCCACCTGATATGGACCTTGGCCCACACCCCCATCACCGTTCGATTTAGATAAGGTGACTCACTCACCTCGGTTTCCATCAACATTCTACACCTCACCCTCCTTAATATTGCTTATTAAGAATGAGGATAATTTCCGGATTCTTTATGTGGGGTCTCAAAAATCTTCAAATTGTGTCTCATCGTACATTATGCAGATAAAAATTATTTTAAATATTTTTATTAAAAATTAAAAAGTGTACCATCCACACATGTTATTTTACTTCTCATACATTCTTAATAATTTCAGTCCATTGATATTCTTCAATTCATCTGATCCGACGGTCGAAAATTAAAAAAATGTGTGAGAAGTAAATTAAAGTGTGTAGATATCACATTGCAAAATTAAATATAAATAATACTTGATAAAAATTAGTTGTACACGATAAACAAATACTATTTGAGAATCCTCATTCGCTTATCAATCCAATTTTTGTTTTTATTAATTCCAACAGAATGATTAATAAAAAATAGAAAATTAAAAAAGTTAGAATATTCGATTACTTTCCTTGGACGGGAGACCTCCTCTGCTTATACTCGCCCCCGAGTCGTACGATAAAACGACTGTTAGTCGTTGTGCCAAAGAAACCACTTCTTCTCTCTCTCCACCGAAAGAGGAGAAAGAAAGCTTGAGTTGATCATCAATGGCGGTCAGACTAACGGCCTGGTTCGTCACCCAGGGGCTCAGCATTACCGGCTCCAACTCCACCTCCCGCCACCGCTCATATTCAAACGCTCGCTTTTCGTTTCACTGCTCTCCTGCTTCTTCCTGCAAGCTCCGGCACAGTAATCTCAGGTACCTTCCCCCTCCTCCCTCTCTCTCTCTCATCTCTTTCTCTCTCTTCTCTCTGAAACCGTTTATCGATCAAATTCTCAATGATAATTTTGATTCGACTTCGACTTTTGAAGTTGCAATTGCGTGAATAGGAGGCAGAGACTGAGGAAGAAGGGCTCTGTCAAACAGCCTTCGACGACTACAGATTTCCAGTTCAATGGCGACGACGACTCCGAATCTGACGGTGCTTCTTTGGCGGGCGTCATCATCCCCATTGAAAGCGTATCTGATGACGAAGCGCCCACTGCCAATGGAAACGATTCGATTTCGACAGCTTTAACTCCGTCTGATCAAGCAAATCCTTCGGTAGCTCCTCGTCTTTGCTTATCAAAACTATAGAGTTCGTGTTAATTTATTAAATTATTGTTATGAATTTGATTACTTGTTGGCTTTACAGGCGTATAATACGCAGGATTTGGTTGGCATGATTAGAAATGCAGAAAAAAGTAGGTTATTACTCTGCCCTGTTCATTTGGTTTCAATTACGGTCCTTTGGGGATTCTTTTATAAGAAGCACTTTCACACATAAGCACTTCTAGCACCTTTATTAGAAAACTTCGAAATTTTCAAGTGCTTTTTGGAAAAGCAGTTAAGAAACCACTTTTATGATAAGAAAGCACTTGACTTATGTAAAAGTGTTTCTAAGTTTTTCTTTCAAACATGGTGAAAAGTGCTTTTAGCTCTAAGTTTTTCTTTCAAACATGGTGAAAAGTGCTTTTAGCCATTCTATAAGCAGTCCCAAACAGGCCCTACTGTTTTTTCCTCATTTATTAGATTTGTGAACGTGTATATCTCTTTTGTGGCCTTAGATATCCATCTTCTCAACCGGGCGCGGGTTAATGCGCTTGAAGACCTTGACAAGATTCTTGATGAGAAGGAGGCATTGCAAGGACAGATGAATGCTTTGGAGATGAGATTGGCGGAGACCGATGCGCGAATTAGAGTAGCTGCCCAGGAAAAAATAAAGGTGGAACTTTTGGAAAACCAGTTAGATAAGATGCGGAATGAACTGAATCTCAATGGTGACGGTGGTGTTGTAAGAGGTCAGGTGGAGATTTTTGAGAATGAAGACCAGCTGTTTAACGAAGAAGCTCCTCTACCATACAGAACTAGCATCAATGCTCTTGTTGCCAATCTGAATGCATTGAGATTGGAAAATCAATCCCTCAAGAATGATGTAGAAGCACTCAGGGAGGAGGTTAGCTATGTGAAGAATACGGATGAACGGGTGGTAATGCTGGAAAATCAACGGTCGACTTTAGAGTCTGCGTTGAAAGAGTTGGAATCGAAATTGTCAGTTTCTCAGGAAGATGTGTCCAAACTATCCAATCTTAAAGTTGAATGCAAGGGATTATGGGAGAAGGTGGAGAATTTGCAGCTACTGCTAGATAAGTCAACCAAACAGGCAGATCAAGCTATTGTAGTTTTACAGCAGAACCAAGAGATTCAAAAGAAAGTTGATAAATTAGAAGAATCCCTTGAAACAGCTAATGTCTATAGAGAGTCATCAGAAAAGAGGCAACGATATAATGAGCTGATGCAACAGAAAATAAAGCTTATGGAGGACCGGCTTCAAAGATCTGACAAAGAGATACATTCTTATGTTCAATTATATCAAGAATCTGTGGAGGAATTTCAAGATACACTAAATACTCTAAGAGAAGAAAGCAAGAGAAGGGCAGTTGATGAACCTGTGGATGATATGCCATGGGAGTTTTGGAGTCGTTTATTGCTTATGATCGATGGTTGGTTGTTTGAGAACAAAATATCAATTGATGATGCCCAGGTGTTGAGAGAAATGGTTTGGAAGAGAGAGAGACGAATTCGTGACTCATACATGGCCTGCAAGGAAAAGAACGAGCATGATGCTGTGTCTACATTTCTCAAACTGATATCATCACAAACAATGTATGAACTTTCTAGTATTAGAAGAATGCAGGATTGCATGTCGTTCGTATTTCTAGTTTGTTGATTTTTGTATTTAAGCTTCTATTTAATCTGCGAGTTTGTTGATTTTTTAGTCCAGGATTGCATGTCGTTCATATTGCAGCAGAGATGGCACCGGTTGCTAAGGTGAGTTCAGCTTGCCTCTATAATTTTTTTTTCTTTTTTTGCTCTATTCGATTAAGATAATTGAGTACTTGTCAAGCTATAATTACTTTTATTACAGTAGTTCAGATTCAGGAATTTGTTAAACACTGTTTAATATTCATGTCTAAATGTATAGGGACATCTCAAAGATCTTCCATTTTGTTTTGATAAACATAACTAGTTAATTTTACAGATTGGTGGTTTGGGGGATGTTGTAGCTGGTCTTGGTAAAGCACTGCAGAAGAAGGGACACCTTGTGGAAATTGTTCTTCCCAAATATGACTGCATGCAGTACGATCGTGTTCCTGACCTAAGGGTACGCTGAATAGTTAATTAATTTTAGAAAAGATGTATTTTCTACTTGAGTTTCATTACACTTTAACATGCAGGCCCTAGATCTGGTGTTAGAGTCATACTTTGACGGTCGACTATTCAAAAATAAAGTCTGGGTTGGCACTGTTGAAGGTTTGTACATTGAAAGTTTTGTTTGCATGACGTATTATTGTCTTGGATTTTCACTGTAGTCTTGGATGCTCACTCCGGTGTTGATTATGCAGGTCTTCCTGTTTATTTTATTGAGCCTCTGCATCCTGATAAGTTTTTCTGGAGAGGACAGTTTTATGGGGAACATGACGATTTCAAGCGATTTTCCTTTTTCAGTCGTGCAGCCCTTGAGTTGCTTCTTCAATCTGGCAAGCAACCAGACATAATTCACTGCCATGATTGGCAGACAGCTTTTATTGTATGGACCCTTAAACCTTCATTTTCCTTTACCATGCTCTCTCTCTCTCTCTCTCTCTCTCTCTCTCTCTCTCCCCCCTAACTTGTTGCTGTTCTTAGGCTCCACTTTACTGGGACCTATATGCTCCAAAGGGATTGAACTCAGCTAGAATATGTTTTACATGCCACAACTTTGAATACCAAGGGACTGCACCTGCTTCAGAATTGGCATCTTGTGGTCTTGATGTCCACCAGCTATGTAGACCAGATAGAATGCAGGACAACTCAGCACATGATAGGATCAATGCTGTTAAGGTATAGCAATTGTTGATTCATTTATTACCAGTATTTCGGGAGTTGGCAAAAGCTTTCCTGATTCCATTAACATTTTTGTACTTTTCTCTTTAAGGGTGCAGTTGTTTTCTCTAATATCGTGACAACAGTATCGCCCACCTATGCGCAAGAGGTGCTGACTGCTGAGGTATGGCTTTTGCTCATACTAACAATTTCCTATAGATATCAGATTCGAATTCAAATTTCTTGCCCCGTCCCAGCCTATAGGCATTGTTTCCTTTTAACATTTGATTTTGGAGAATCTAATTATTTTCGCCAAATGTAAGTTTCCGTCATAAATTGTGTAAATATGTCTCTCTTATATACGTAGTAATCCAGATTCCACACACGTTAGAAATATCAACATCTAAGTGTATGATTATGTTTGTGGATTTGTGTTGAGATGAAGTCGGCCTCTTCAGATGAAAGAAAAAATTTCAAAATTGTGCTTTTCTATGAGAGCTTTGATATGGAAGTCATCAGTTGTTGGACCTCTAGTAAATTATGTGGCTCCTAATCAAAAGGTTCTTCATGTTGGATGCTCAACATCCCACTTTTATTCTGTTTTTGGGCATTAGTACTCTTCACAGATGAGAAAAGAGAACAATATTTCTCTTCCCTACTCGTTTAAAAAATACATCATAGTCTCTGTTTTGGACTTTCGTGACAGTCAAAATAACTTCACGGCAGACAGCCTTGAAATTGATTAAGATGCTATGGGTGAAAAGTCCTGTGTAGTTTGCCAATTTTTCGAATTCTTGAACTTCCGTTTGTAAAAAAATAGTTGTTTATTTATGATCACAGGGAGGACACGGTCTCCATTCAACACTAAATTTTCATTCTAAGAAGTTCAATGGAGTTCTAAATGGTATTGATGCTGATGCATGGAATCCTGCCACTGATGCGTATCTCAAAGTACAGTACAGTGCTAATGATCGTCAGGGGAAAGCGGAAAATAAGGAAGCTTTAAGAAGAACTCTGGGGCTTTCTTCCGCAGATGTCAAGAGGCCATTGGTAATTTCATTTTCTGTTAAATTTTCTCTGCACTTAGAATCATATCTGGTACTCTATAAAATGGCATCATTATTCCATTTTTGGTAATCCAGATGAGTGAATACTTAGTTGAAATTGTTTGATCTATCCTTTAATAGGTGGGCTGCATAACAAGATTGGTGCCACAGAAAGGTGTACATCTTATCAGACATGCAATATATCGAACATTGGAGCTCGGAGGACAGTTTGTACTTCTGGGTTCTAGCCCAGTGCATCATATTCAGGCACTGCTCTATCTTCCGTTTTGATATTATATCCTGGCTATGTTCGTTACTGTTAGAAAATTACGCTGTTATTTTATGCTCAAGCAGGGAATGTATCTCTGTTGTCTCTAACCATATTAATGTATCGCTAAGTTGAAAGCAGTATCAAACATAATACCTATTTTCTAATCCAATTTCTTGCTAAGATTCTGAGTTCAAGTCCAATGCGATAGAAAAGTCCAATTTAATATCGTGTTCTTTATAGTTTGTTAACTGAAAGGTTTTTTCTTGTGTTGTTTGCTATTGTAGAGCGAATTTGAGGGTCTTGCAAGCCATTTTGAGAATCATGATCATATTCGTTTGATATTGAAGTACGACGATTCTCTTTCCCATGCCATTTTTGCTGCTTCTGATATGTTCATCATCCCGTCTATCTTTGAGCCTTGTGGACTTACACAGGTAAAGTCTGTTGTCTTTCCTGTGCAAAACTTCAGCACCTTACTCGCTGCATCATGCTGGATTAACTTTAACTTGTGCTTTTTCTTGGGCAGATGATAGCCATGAGATACGGTTCTATACCCATTGTAAGAAAAACTGGTGGTCTAAATGATAGGTGAGTATCCACTGCCTGACCTATTTTATACGTTCTACTAGCGATTTAGGTTGTTCCTTCTAGAGGAACCTTAACTCCTAAAATACTTAATGTGCAGTGTTTTTGATGTTGATGACGACACTGTACCTCTTCCGTTTCGGAATGGATATTCATTCTTGGCTCCTAACGAACAGGTAAAGCCCGTCCATAAGCATTCTTCTTCCCGTTTCTTTCCTTTTTTTTTCGTTTTTGATCTGGCATTGGTGCTCAAGGCTTGGAATTTGATAGTAGATCCTTGCCTCGTATTGTGATTTCTCTCCACTCCAGTAAATATGTTACTCTAGTTTTTCTTGTCCATGATTTACTGTATCCTGACTTGGAAACGCCGACAGGGATTCAACGGGGCCTTGGGACGTGCATTCGCCCTCTACACGAATAAGCCCGATAGTTGGCAGCAGCTTGTTCAGAAGGTCATGAACATAGATTTCAGTTGGGATACTTCTGCATCACAGTACGAAGAACTCTACTGCAAGTCTCTGGCCAGAGCAAGGGCTGTCGCTCGCGCGTAAAGCTTTACGATACCTTGCTATATAAGCCAGGCACGTCCGTGCTTTATTTGGCGAAACAAATGTGGTTTCGTCTCTGGCAAGTTGGAGCTCGGACAGGTAAGGTGATATATGGATGCATGTTTTGAACGAAAGTTATCTGACTAGCGAGCACACCAGAGGCTTGAGATTGAATGTTTTCCAAAGTTCTGCAAATGTTAAATTAAATGCTCGAAGCGACAGAGATGGTTTTAAGATTCGATGCGCCTTCGACCAAATGTTCATTCTTTTACATTCGATCTCCATTTATTTGTTCATAAACCCAGTTTAGTTGTATACTAATTACTAGGTTCTTAATTTTTTTTAATTACAAAACTCGTATACCTTTCGGGCACATTATATATATCTCTACGAAAAATATACAAGAGATATGAAGCAAATAAATATTCAGAATCATGTTTATTCTTCACATTTTGTATCATTTTCTTCTTAAAAGCAAAGCAGAGTATCTGAGCTCGCATTGCTCGTAGTCTCGGAACAATTTTATTTGGATCCTGCCTATTACCTAGGGAGTAGGGATGGTTAATTTTCGTGGTTATAAGGATGGATATGGCATTTCCGTCCCCAAATCGAATCATTGCCATCCTCCCCTATATGTCTAAGCCAGCCTGTGTTATGATCGTTATTAAAGGGGTAGATTGAGTCGTGGTTCACTTAAATTGCACCGAGGTCTTTTGAAGGAAAGGTTTGAGGTGAATCTGAACCATGTGATCTCATAGTTCATATCTTCCCGTTGCATTTCTGAGTTCAGCTTTGCTTTGCCCTAGCAGGCAATATTTCAAAGTTTTCTGGTACGAATTTCGACCAATTAAGAGATTGTTCAAAAACGAAAAGATCGAAATAGTTCAAATTAATTGTTGTCCATTACTTGGTACCAAATTTACATCGCCGACAACACTACAAACAAAAGTACAAAACAATTCCGAGCTCTCACTTTCCGGGAACAAAGTTTGTGGCATAGTTCCAGGCATTGTTGGCGACCGGGTCGGCAAGGTGGTCGGCAAGGTTCTCCAATGGTCCCTTTCCGGTGACGATGGCCTGGACAAAGAATCCAAACATGGAGAACATGGCCAACCTTCCATTCTTGAGCTCCTTCACCTTGAGCTCAGCAAAGGCTTCTGGGTCATCGGCAAGGCCCAACGGGTCGAAACTTCCTCCGGGGTAAAGAGGGTCGGTCACCTCTCCGAGGGGTCCGCCGGCAATTCTGTATCCCTCAACTGCGCCCATCAACACCACTTGGGTAGCCCAGATGGCCAAGATGCTCTGTGCATGGACCAAGCTAGGGTTTCCCAAGTAGTCGAGACCGCCCTCGCTGAAGATCTGGGCTCCCGCCTTGAACCACACGGCTTCGCCGAACTTGACACCGTTGCGGGACAAGAGCTCTGGGAAAACGCATCCAAGAGCTCCAAGCATGGCCCATCTGGAGTGGATCACTTCGAGCTCACGGTTCTTTGCGAAGGTCTCTGGGTCGGCTGAGAGTCCGGCGGTGTCCCAGCCGTAGTCACCGGGGAACTCGCCGGTGAGGTAGCTTGGGGGCTCGCCGGAGAATGGCCCCAAGTACTTGACTCTATCAGGGCCGTACCATGGGCTGCCAGAGGAGACTTTTTTGGTAGCAGTTTTCCTCATGGAGACTCTTCCATTTCCGAAAAGCTCGGTGGCTCCCGGGGAAAGTTGCACGGCTTTGCCGGCGAAGGTTGGGGAAGACAGAGCCATTGTGGAAGCAGCCATGGTTGAAAGAAAGGATTGAGGTTTGATTGACAGTTCAAGTATGAGAGTAGTGATTGATGGTGGCCAGTTTGGTACGTACTTTATAGTGGCATGATATCAAAGCCACTTATCTTATGTTATCTAAAGCTTTAATCTCATTGGACTGCCAAGATTTTTCTTCTGTTTTTGTTTGCCTACGTGTCAGTCTCTCTAATCCACCACGTCCTCGGATTCATTTCCCTGGCCTATAACCGATGTGGGCTCTCCATGATTACTCTCAGCCACCAGAATATTGGAAGCTCTCTCTCTCTCTCTCTCTCTCTCTCTCTAAAACAATCTTGAAAAAATCTACAAGCTGGGTACGTTGGGTGCATTCTATCGGTTGGAGTGTTACAACCTACTGGAGTCGTGACAGTGCCTTCTCAACGGTCGAATGTTAGGGTTGATATGGTAATTACGAAGTAAAATTTTCACCCTTCATGATGCAGTGCATGACATACATATTTAAGGCTGTAGTGACTTCTCGTCTTTCAAAACCTTTGTCGCTTTCTCTTTTAATTGAGTTGCCCTACTAATGTTTTGTAATCTCCCTATTTAAAGGGTTCCAAATGTATATTTAATGAAGTCAATTTAGTGAATTATAATCAATTTAAGAAGAGAGTGAATTTTCTCCTCCTTAAAATCAAGTGTGAGGCTTGGTCATGTTGAGTGATTCCACGATTAGTGATGTGAGTGATTTTGTTGCCCCTGGTTGGGTAATTCCCAAGTTCTATCCTCATAAAGGCGCAAGTGATTCTGTCCCCTCTAGTTGAGCGATTCCCAAGTTATCATCCCTCGTCTCCCGAAACTCCCTTGACTTCTCTTGCATCAAGTGGCATCAGAGCAGGTTTTCCGCTGCAGTTGAAGATCATGAATCATGATTATGATTATCAATCTGTTTCAAGATCACATCGTTGAGGAGACTAGTTTCGTCAATTGGAATTCTCCACCAATTTACGACAACTATGATGATGACGACGAGTATACCGTTGATGGGGCTCATCAAAAAGTTTATCTGCTACTAGGAGATGAAGGCTTTGTGGATTGGGATTATCCACATAATCTTAGTATATTGGTGCAAACGTTTTATGTGCAAACGTTTTATGTGCAGCTTCATAAAGAGGAACTAATTGCACTTGCTTTGGAATATCATGGAAGTGGAGTTCAAAGGAATATTTTGTGGGGCGGAACAACTTGACAGCTCTGAATTTGAAAGGTCATCCAAAAGATCGAGGAAAGAAAAATCAAAGGAAACTCGAGGATGAATTTTTTTCAAGAAGAGGATAATGATGCAGTGCATGGGGACACATATATATTTAAGGCTGTAGTGACTTCTCGTCTCTTAAAACCTTTGTCACCTTCTCTTTTAATTGAGTTGCCTAGTAACTATCCTACTATTAAATATTTACCCTACCAATGTTTTGTAATCTCCCTATTTAAAGGGCTCCAAATGTATCTTTAATGAAGTGAATTTAGTGAATTAAAATTAATCCAATAAGAGAGTGAGTTTCTCCTTTCTTAAAATCAAGTGTGAAGCTTGGTCATGTGAGTGAATTCACGATTAGTGACTTGAATGATTCCATTGCCCCTGATCGAATAATTCTCATATTCTATCCCTGTAAAGACGTGAGTAATTCCATCTTCCCTGGTTGAACGATTTTCAGATTACTACCTCTTATCTTTTCGAGACCCTTGGTCTTTTCCTGCATCACTTCACAAAAAAGTTAAAAGAACAATCGAGTGGTGGGCAGAGGGCGTGCGAGGAAAATATCTCTGAAGAAGGAGAAGAAAAAAATCTTTGTGAAAATATCGGATGATCTTGGTCCACATCTCAAACTCACTTTCACGTGAACCGGATTATGCTTTGGATGCAAGAAATTTGGTTTGAGCTCTTCAATCTTATCCGACCCAAAAAATCTCTCCCTAAAACTAAGATCAGAAGCATACATTTTAGTTTGCACGGAGTTAATACATGCATTATAAGATTATAGTCACAAATGTTGAAGAATAGGGTGCTCCTGCATGGATTGAGTTTGTCAACATCCAAATTACATTCATTGCTAAATGGTATTTACTATTTTTTATATTGCCTTTTGTTAAACAGTTAGCCAAGATAATGTGCCTTACCGGCCTTCTTGTACCAAGTTAGCATTCTCATTCTCGTAAATTAATAGTTCAGAGTATCGTCTTGTTGTGAAAGTTTTGTACGGTTTTGTAGGGTAGTAATCTTCAAGTGCATTCTTAAAAAAAAAAATCTCTCAGGTCTAGACAACTGTTGCACTGTAAATAAGAAACATACAATTTGTTTAGAATTATAAGTGGCTTCATTCATTCATGGCTAGCAATGCAGCAATGTTCTGAGAGGTCCAGAATTTGGAAATACGGAGGTGTACAGTTGCATGGTAGAATTAGGGTTTGGTCCTACAGAGGAAATCCTCTACTTCTCCGATCACAGAAAGCCTATCCAATTGGACAAGTGGCACTGTCCGATTCGACAAACTAGAGGTACCCATGCATTATTGTCTTGAGATTTTTCAAACACCAGTACAAACTGTATAATCTAGCGACTGTTGGTACTACTGGCGGTAGAGGATGCCAACTAGACAAGAAAAATCGAACTTCAGAATGTCACAACCTATGAGAGTAAAGCTATTGATTTTCTAGGATAAGGGCACTGTCCTATTTAAGCCATGAAGCCAATCACAACCACCCATCATCCTCTCTTCCTTTAACTGGTTTATCATTCTACTAGTATCACATTTGTTTTGCAATGGCTGCTTCCATGGCTCTGTCTTCCCCAACCTTCGCCGGCAAAGCCGTGCAACTTTCCCCGGGAGCCACCGAGCTTTTTGGAAACGGAAGAGTGTCCATCAGGAAAACTGCTACCAAACAAGTCTCCTCTGGCAGCCCATGGTACGGCCCTGACAGAGTCAAGTACTTGGGCCCATTCTCCGGCGAGCCCCCAAGCTACCTCACCGGCGAGTTCCCCGGTGACTACGGCTGGGACACCGCCGGACTCTCAGCTGACCCAGAGACCTTCGCCAAGAACCGTGAGCTCGAAGTGATACACTCCAGATGGGCCATGCTCGGAGCTCTTGGATGCGTTTTCCCAGAGCTCCTGTCCCGCAACGGTGTCAAGTTCGGCGAGGCCGTGTGGTTCAAGGCCGGAGCCCAGATCTTCAGCGAGGGCGGTCTCGACTACTTGGGAAACCCTAGCTTGGTCCATGCACAGAGCATCTTGGCCATCTGGGCCACCCAAGTGGTGTTGATGGGCGCAGTTGAGGGATACAGAATTGCCGGCGGTCCCCTCGGAGAGGTGACCGACCCACTTTACCCCGGCGGAAGCTTCGACCCATTGGGCCTTGCCGACGACCCAGAAGCCTTTGCTGAGCTCAAGGTGAAGGAGCTCAAGAATGGAAGGTTGGCCATGTTCTCCATGTTCGGATTCTTTGTCCAGGCCATTGTCACCGGAAAGGGACCATTGGAGAACCTTGCCGACCACCTTGCGGACCCTGTCGCCAACAATGCCTGGAACTATGCCACAAACTTTGTTCCCGGAAAGTGAGTGAGAGTATGAGAAGAATTGAAGACTTGTTGAGTCCCTTTTGTTGAGTGTGGATTTGAGCGTGGAAAATTTGTTGATGTTGTAGATTGGTGGGTGAACCCTAGAGCAGAAAAATGTGAATTATCTATGTATGTAAGGCTGAATCTGAATGGATAAATTTCTATTTTTTCGGACAAGAGCAAATATGAGTTTTTATTTATTTATTTATTTTTAATTTTTAATTTTTATAACAATCGATAATACTTACGTGAAAGGAAGGGGATGAGCTTAATTTCATAGTGGCAAATATAAGTTAAGTAAATTTGTACGTAAATTAAGATTGTTTAAAATATTATTTTAAAAAATAAAAAATTACAGGGTTAAATGATTCGAAGCAGAGCATATTGTTCTAGCGGATTGCGATTGCGTTTGCGTGTTATTTTTTTTTTATAGTAGTCGTAAATTAATAAGAAAAAAAAATGTGATAAAAGATAAATGCATGTTCCCATAAGAATGTAACAATGTACAATTATAGTAATTCATAAGAATGTACCCATATACAATTTCAAATATTTAAACTCATGTGACAAAAAAAAAAAACATTGTACCCATATAAATTCTTAATGTAAAAAATATTAAAGGATAGAAAAATGGAAGCAAACCAAAAGACCAAATTACATAAGGGTGCATACTATATAAATTATGGCTGAATTCGGTTCAAATCGGTTTGGTTTTTTGACAAAACCAAAACCAAACTGAAATTTCAGTTCGGTTTGTTTCGGCCCATTTCTTTAGGTTCGGTTTTTTTTTGTTCGGTTTCGATTTTTTTTTTCCAAAAAAAATTGAAATTTTAACATCTATAACACAATCACAGTTCAAGTCTTCCAACACAATAAAATCAAATAAACCTTCAAGGTTTCATCACTTCATGTCTTTGCACACACTTCTTCTCTTCAAGTCCTCAAGCTCAAAGCTTTCCCATACACCAATTACATAACATATAACTGTAAAGAACAGAACATAACATCCAATGGGTTAGTTGGAAGATACAGAACTGACGCAGGACCATTTGAATAGTTGTATGGTTAGCAATCAAATCGAGAAAGAAGATCAGTTCAATTGTAAGGTAAAGCATTGCAAGCTAAGATCAGTCTCATACCTTCTCATCGTTCTTCTTTGAATTCTGCAATTAGTTCATTGCTGCTTCCTGTATACACAATTTCATCTACATAAATTGACACAGTGAGTGATTCTGCATCTTTGAATTTGATATAGAGTGTTGCTTCGCTTGGACTTCTATGAAAACCACAATTGAGCAAATAAGAATTGATTTCTTCATACCAAGTCCTTGGTGCTTGCTTCAGACAATTGAGAGCCTTATTCAGTTTATAAACCTATTCTCTGATCCCCTGTAATCACAAAACCCCCAGGTTGGCCTGCATTGTACCATCCAGATTAAAACCCGTTTGACGCCAACTATAGAGTTTGTCAAAGGGCCTATCTATTAACTCCCAAGTCTGATAATTCTCGATCATAGACATTTCAACTTCCATCTTCATTCATAGCTGCTTCTTCATATTTTTCAGGTTCTATGATAGTCATGTCTCTCATCTAGCATAGACATCAGGAGACTTGTAATAATACTATCTCAAGCTGCTTAGTATATGCCCCATTGTTTCCTTGTGATCACTAGAGGCATAACCACCTGTTCTTGCTACTGGTTGCAGTGCATGCAGGCTATCCAACTGTATGCATGCCACAATTCCAGAACATTATCTCTTATAATTAGCTGTCTTAAAAAGGAATGCTTTCCCAATTCTTTCCACCAACTCTCCAAATCTGCTCAGATTCTCTTCGTAAATGAGATAGCTTGAAGCCTTGAACAAGTAATTAATTTGACATATTAACATAATCCAGAGCAATATCTAAGACTGCAGTAGTATTAAAGAAAAAGGGGCAAAACATCATGAAAATAAATGGACCCTTGGTTATTGCAATATCTAGTAACCGATAAAAAAACTGTTTGACCAAGAAAAGAACAAAGAAATGTGCAACAGGTGGCCTCAGAGTACTGTCATGCCAACCTTCATGCAGTCTGGACTAATGGAGCATATCAGATTGTAACTGCTACAAATAACCCCAGATATCTTCCCTCTTCATGAATTCCATATCACAGAGTTAGAGTATTCGTTCACATAGTACAGAAAAAATGGCTGAGTTAGCTCTACCGTCTCCTATTATTTCTATCCTTCTTCTGTTCGTCTTCTCAGGTATGATCAAGATTCTTCAATTCCATCTTAAGCTGCAAAACTAGTTTTGATCCTTTTTATTTTCTTAACTCTATGCAGCATTTTACATTTGTAAATTTCCCCTTTTTCTGCACTCTCTCAAAATCTGAAATTGGTTTTTGATCATTTCGTCTCGGCCCTTACCTAATTAGTTCCTATAGTTTTCATAAGGTTTCATTTTCATAGATGGTTTTCAATTGCAATGAATTTGGTCCCTGTAGCTTTAATTTTTTTCGAAATTGAGCACATCCATCAACTTCTGTTGATTTCTTGTATGAAATCAGTCAAATTTACCTCTGATCTGCCAAGTGCATGACGATTTCCTACAAGGAATTAACGGAATCGTCGGATGCCATCGGATACCAAAGTGAATGTAATGGTAAATATAACGACGAAAGTGTGGCTTTGTGAAAGGACTAAAAAAGTGTTTTGTCCAAACTAATCATTATAATCCTTTCTCAGCAAAATAGCTTAATTATAATCCTTAACTTCAATTATTTTTGCAGGAGAGATTTCAATGGTGGTGAATGCACAGGTAATTAACCCAGCTGAAACCATATTTTCATAACAATCAACAAATACTTAGATTAATTTAATTAGAATTTAATGAATCTGCATGGTATTGTAGAATGCTTGGTGTGTAGCAAATCCTGCAGCACGAGAAGAAGCCCTACATTCAGCAGTGGATTATGCATGCAGTTATGTAGACTGCAGCCCAATAGTGAAAGGAGGCTGTTGCTTTTATCCAGATACATCAGTGCACCATGCCTCATACGCCATGAATGCTTACTACCAAAAGATGGGAAGAAAGCAATGGAATTGCAATTTCACCAATACTGGTCTCATTTCCTTGACCGATCCAAGTAGGCCATTTCAATTTCATATAATTTAATTAAACATACAAACAATTTAATTTGTTTCAAATTTTAGAAGTTTATTTCCAACAAATTAATTAAACGTTTTAGGGCTGTACCATATTGTTGCAGGTTATTGTGCCAGCTGCGTATTTGTGAGCGGTATGTGTTTATAGTAAGTTATACCTTTTGACACTTCTCGGCTCCTCTCGGATAAATCATTCTTCTACATGCAATTCACAGTTTGATCCATCGTAAAATAAAATCTGATGAAAACATAAAAAGAAATTTGTCTGCCACAAGTATCATCTGTGATTGCCATGTAAGTAAGAATGGCTTCATCCAGGGAAAGAGCCAAGTATTTTTACGTTTCGTATGTAAATAATATTTGTATAACTTTATATTTGTGCTTTCTTATCCCTTGTTATTTGGCAGGAGGATCAGGACCTCCACTGCCACAGAAAAAGGTAATTAATCAAACCTAATTTCTCCCTCACAAAAACATAACTCATTTAAACCAAAATCTTAAATCATTCAAACAGTTAGTACGTACGTTTTTTGGGTTTGCAGGACACTTGGTGTGTGGCTAAGCCAGGAATCCCAGATTCTGCATTGCAGGAAATCATTGACTTCGCTTGTGGAGTATTAAAAGATTGCAGCAAGATACAAGAACATGGTTCATGTTTTTTGCCAAATACACTGATAAGTCATGCCTCATTTGCCATGAATCTTTACTATAAGGCCGACGGAAACTACAACTGCGACTTCAATGGCGCTGGCCAAGTCGTCGTGACGAATCCAAGTAAGCCAATTTATTTAGCATAACACACGGCATAATCTAATACTTTTGTTTTTCCTTTACCTCATTGCTTTGATTCTAACAAAACGTGCTTGTTATATTCTGCAGGTTTGGGTGATTGCGTCTATGTCTGAGATTATCAAAGCGTTTTTCTGTTATCGTGTTTGCTTCTTTTGTAATCTAATAAATTTGTCCCAATTGTGGGGACTGTGGACTGTACCTTAGCTATAATTTGGTTCGACTGTTAATCTCCGAAGCTTGAGCTTAGTTTGTTGAAATCCAGAGGCAGAGATTGATTAGAAATGCTTAAACTTTGCTAGAACATATGCTATTCAGTATAAGTATGATGAGTTTGTCGAGTATGATGAGTTTGTCACTGTGTCTCAACTTGGCTTGTATTTGGGATGAGTTGCCTGACTTAGCTTGATATATATTTATGTAACAAGATTCGGTTGGACTTAACTTAGTGATAGACATTGAAAAAAAGAAAACGGAAATATAAATAACACAAAATCTAGCATATCGCGTTTTACTGCATTGGCGGAAAGCAATTATGTCTATGCAGTATGGCGTGAGTTCGATCCCCACCTATTCTCTTCTCTCATAACAACTAACAATTCAACTCATTAACGTTATGGTTTATAAAGAAAAAATAACATAAAATCAAAATACATAATTAAATGAAGAAAATACTTATTAATTTTAAAATCTAGTAATTTTTTTTTGGACAAAGGTTACTTTATTAACACAACACAAGCAAGTACATAGATTGAGACCCATATACAATAACCACACAAACAAAAGAATAGATCTCAATAGTAATCCAAAAGCCCAAAACAAAAAACACAAACTAAACCTAACAGCTTCCTTCCACCGAAAGCACCAGAACGACACTCCACGACGGCAACGAGCTTCCACCAGCAACTTTCGCCAGGAATCCACACCTCAGAGAAGGGAAAAAGATGAATTTTACCTTCCAACAGATAACATCTCGCCAATCGCAGCCACAGATTAAGAGAAACCAAAGAAGCCCGTGGGAACGCCACGAGCAACACTACTAGAAATGGCAGACAAAGAGAAGGAGGTGGTGTTGCCACCCGAGCCGGTGAAAACGCCGGAACTCTACTCACCTTCTCAGATAAAGACCGCATCACTTCATGGTTAAAAGTGATTGCAGATCGGAGCAAATATGAAGTCAGTGGAAGCCAAACTAAGAACTTGTATGTGGATGGATAGAGAACTGAGGGCAGCAGGATAAACCTGTGAAAATAGTGGTGAAGAAAGAAAACAAAATAGGAAGGAAAGCAAAGAAACATACCAGAAAAAGAAGAAAAATGAAGCAGAGAGGAAGAAGGAAGAGCTGCCACCAACCCTAAACAGGATCAAGGCCGGCGGCAAGAGGGAAAATCTTTAACGTTGCTACTGCTCTCACCCACGGAGAGAAGATCTCTCACTCACAAAGAGAAAAAAGTCCAGAATTCTTAATCTAGTACTGAGATTAAGCGGCTTGTACCTCAACTCATATGTTGACGGGGCGTTTGTTTGCCCTCACTAAGTGAGACTAGACTGGACTGGACTAGCTGTTAGTTTAATACCGTGTTTGTTTCCTGCTGGAACTAACACTAATGAGATTAAAGGGGACTAGCATGGACAAAATCCTTCACTAAAAGGTCTTAGCGAGACCCCCCCAATAACCATGGGACTAGTTAAGACTATCATCTCTCTCTTGTCCTCGTCATGCTCAATGACCACTCCTGATACTCCTCGTCATCTCCGGTCACCTAGATCACTCATTAACTTTCCGATTTAACTCTTTTTCAAATTCATTTCACAACCAACTTTCATATAAAATATACCAAATTGAAGCTGTGAGTGACAAGATTACGATTCTACTTGAGTCGAGGCCAAAAGGTGGTTGAATGTGGCCTGCAAATGGCCTGGAAGTCTCGGCCTGTTTGGACTTCTTTGAATCGGAAAATAATATAATATTAATAATTTAATAATTTATAGATTATTAAATAATAAAATATTAATAATTTATAGATTAATAATTTATAGATTATAATAAAATATTAATAATAAATATT
>JADOBS010303875.1:0-30745 GCA_015708375.1 Cydonia oblonga | reverse complement strand
CCCAAAAAAAAAAAAGAAAAAAAAAACAAGAAACAAGAAATGAAAAGTACAAAACAGAGGAGAGAGAGAGAGAGCAAGGTGACCGCCGGCTTATAAGATCTCACTAGCAAACTCTGTGAAATAAAAGGAACAACCACTAAAAATGTTTAGATCAATTTAGCTTTTTAAGGCGTTGATTCAAAGTCACCTAGACTATGCATTTTGTGAATGATAACTTAACCTAGGTCTTGAGTTTATTTGTTTAATCTTCTTCTGACATTTATGAAGTGTAGTTCTTTTGCAACTCTAGTTTTCAAATATGATATTAATCACCCTCTAGAATGTTTTATTCTCACTGTTGTAAATAACAACAGTAGTATTCATATCGATTGCAATCTTTTCAAAAGTTTTTCCACTGAAGTTCTATCGTTGTCCGAGTTTTGGGCATAAATTAATTCGTTAGTTGATGTTGATAGGTGTTGGTGCTTCTTTTTCTTACTTCAGCCCGGGACCCAGGGATTATTCCAAGAAATGCACATCCACCAGAGGAAGAGTTCCGTTATGACTCTTCAGTGTCCATTGATGTTGGTGGAAGACAAGTGGCATCTAATGCTGGTGGTAGACAAACTCCAAGCCTTCAATTCCCCAGAACAAAAGAAGTGACGGTCAATGGCCTTCCTGTGAGAGTGAAATATTGTGATACTTGTATGCTATATCGTCCGCCTCGTTGCTCTCATTGTTCTATTTGCAACAATTGTGTGGAGCGCTTTGATCACCACTGCCCTTGGGTGGGCCAATGCATTGGACAGGTATGCTGTTAACCGGCACTTAAAAATTGTGTCATGTGAATTGTACTTTCCTCATTAGTAATGTTTTGGAGTGCTAGATTGATTTGTTCTCTCATTTTTGTAGTTGATTCTTGTTTCCTTTATTCAGGAGGCATTTTGCATTAAAAATCTAATTTCTTGTGTTATGTGCAGTGCAATTATCGTTACTTCTTTCTCTTCGTTTCTTCTGCAACTCTGCTCTGCATCTATGTATTCTCATTATCGGCTGTGTACATCAAGATTCTGATGGATGATCACAGGACAGTTTGGAAGGCAATGCAAGAATCGCCTGCATCCGTGATTCTAATGGCCTACTGCTTCATTTCTCTTTGGTTTGTTGGTGGACTGACCGGCTTCCATTTGTACCTTATTGGTACCAACCAGGTCAGTCATATTCCATGTGTATTTTTTGGTTCAGTACGAGGTTTTAACATCAGTTTTGTATGAAAGATAAGGGGTTGGCCGATGTCTAAGTCCTTATGAACGGTATGGCCCAAGTGGTAGTACTAATTCACGAAGTTCACATAACTGTTTATGAAGTCCAAGATTATAGCATGTCAGATACATCTGTCATCTCATAATATTGTTGAAATAAATGAAATTATACATCCTGTCACTTACTAGTAGCGAGGACAGAAGCCGAACTGATTATGAAACCATCTGATGAATTAGAGAGAAGAGTTGAGCATTGGTATCTTTTTCATACTGGTGTTCATTTAGTGTCACAATGGTAGGCAGAGGAACCTGGTAGTACATGGTTTATTTGAGCGTCTTTCTTGTCCCTTATGGGGAAAGTATTTTGAGTCTAGTTAACACTTTACATTATGTTTGGATGAAGAAATTTAAGATTACTAAGGAATTTAAAAATGACGGAAATTCAAATGACGAGATTTTATTTTCTAGAATTTGTAAATTTTCTTGTTTGGTTAACCTAAAAGAACAATGGAATTGAATACTGAATTTGTTATTTTTAAACTCTCAATCATAGAAATTGAGAAATGATACCTATTTACATGGAATTTGAACTTGGGAATTGGAGGTCCCAAAATCCAAGTTTTCTTTTTCTATGCGAAAATTCTAAATTTTTATGTTTATGAACCCAAATAAGGAAATTGGTGCATGTCAATTTATAAATTCCGACTTTTATCAAAATTCCAAGTTTATTCCCCTCATCCAAACATAGCGTTAGTATTTCAGTCATCATTTCAACCCTTACATTGGAAGAACATATTCGTTGCTTTACCGTCTGATTTATTTACTCTATTATTATTGTGATGATATTCATTTCAATAGCTATTTCCCTTTTTTTTTTTTTTTCAGACTACATATGAAAACTTCCGGTACAGAGCTGACAATAGGATCAATGTTTACAACCGGGGCTGTTTAAATAACTTTCTCGAAGTGTTTTGCACACAAGTAAAACCCTCAAGAAATAACTTTCGAGCTTTCGTTGAAGAGGAGGTACAAAGGCCTCTCCCTATGCCCATTGCACGGGAAGCGGAACCTGATGAATCTGGCGGGGATCCACGTTCAAAGGTTGAGGATGATTTAGATATTGGTGAAGATCTGTTGAAGATCTCACAGCGTCGTAACATTGAAGAAATTGATGAGGACATACGCAGTAGAGGGAGCAACGGACCTCATAATACCTCAGAGGTGCTCTCTGCTTTAGGTTCAGACCGGGCTCCCACCATTCGATCTGATGCTCGGCACTCGAGTTGGGGAAGAAGTGGGAGTTGGGAAATTGCGCCGGACATCCTTGCTAATGTCAATGTCACTGAAAGTAGAGGTCATGTGACGGCGAAGGATGCAGTTCAATGATGGGGTTAGTTTGTATTATTGATTTTGAGATGGTGTGCATTTGGATGATCAGTGATTATTGGATAGTCGTTTCCAGGTAGGGAAGGGAATGCCATGAACCCGAAACTCGCAATTATGCAAGGGAGTTGAATGTATTCCCTTCAGGTGTAAAAACATATGACCTTTTTGTGCGAATGCGTGTTTGTAATTGTTTGGGAATGAAGGAATAGCGTTGTCGTTGCCAATTTTTCGTGTATTACGTTTTTCCACTTTTCCATTTTTACTCGTAGTATTATGTAACTATTGCGACTGAAATTGTGAATCCACTATGCTATAATGGCTTTATTCTTTTGTGTAGACCCCCATCTTCGTTGGTATTCTGAACAAAGACGGGCTTCCATGTCCCCCTTCTTGCTGGTTTGTTGTATTGGAGGCGGTAAGGGGAGGACCCTGGCCTGCGCGCTCGGTCTTTATCATCTCTCCTTACTGTCAAAAGATTTTGTTGCCTTTGTTAGCCTGTTATAGGCTTTCGTATGTCTTCTTTGACTTCGGCTCTGGTAATGAAATATCCAGTTTCTATACATTAAAAAAAAAACAATCACTTCTCATTTTGCTCAACTTCACGCTAAATTCAACTTGAGCTCGGCCAACTTGGGTGAAGGGAATTAAGATGACCTTAGGGCTCCTTTCGAGGCGCTTCTCTATACAGTGCTTTTACTCGACATTGCTTGTGTCAGGACTCAGTAACGCTTATACTCTGACATTGCTTGTTATTAATAAACGTTGTACGTATCAACAATGGCTCTAAGCTGAACATTGATTTGGTTTGGTAAATCTTCGATGCGTTTAGTTAAAATCAGACTTGAATAGTGTTCTATTGTAATTGTTGGGGAGTAGTTTTGAGGTACAACCGACACAATGAGCCACAAGGATATTAGAGCATCTTCAATGGGTCTCTAAATGTGCTCCTAACTAGAATTTAGGGATTTCAATAAAATTAGCTCCATCCAGTCATGCTCCCTATCCAGCTCCTAAGATTGGGGTTGGTATAGGAGCACCTAAATAAAGGGAGGGAGAAAGGACCTCTTAGTGGCTCCATAATTAATGTTGACTATTTTAATTAAGAATTGTTATTCGCACTTCAAAAATCTTATCTTAAATTTTCTAAATTAGAAAGAAAAATTATATATGTGAGGAGTGTAGAATATGAAAATTTTGAAGCGTTAATAACAGTTTCCTTTTAATATTATTTTAAAAATTAAATTATTGGCTAATTATTGATTCATAATCATTATGATTCTGTAAAGTAAGGCGTATGGTTGGAGTATAACTCTTTTAAAGACCTTCTACAATAATATTTTGATAGTTTTAACTAAAACTTTGTTATGAAAAAGGGACCATGATTGAAGATGCTCTTACTTCATATGCACATGCAAGTCAAGGCATTTAGTACTGGTTTGGTACTGAGGTGCTTTTATAAAAAGTGAGTATAAAAAAAAACTGAGCTAAAAAAGATATTTGGTAAATACTTAAAAATAGTTTATTTTCACAGTTTTTGGTGAAAAAAAGCTGAAAACGTGAAGCAGCAAAAATGAGCTTATTCTCACATCACAGCAGAAGCAATTTTTTTTCTTCAAAGCACATCAATACAAAACCAACTTTTAAAGCGTAAGCAATTAATGGTGGAGAGTCTGACGTAGAACACATTGGCAAATATGTACTCCACCGGTTTGAGAGACGGGCCAAGATCCTTGACTATTAATTGTCTCAACTTTCGCCAGTTCTTCATCCTTGAGTTTGTGTATGGAGTAGTCTACGCTGACAAAAGTTGCGACAAATAAATTTGGTGGAAGTTTCTCTCAAACCGGTGGAGGGAAATGGTTCAGGCGAAATTTATCACTTGGGCTTTAGAACCAGAGGTAGCCATTGGACCGTCTCAAACATTGGTTCATATGAAATTAATGAGTTCGTTTTTAAAAACCCCAAACCCATGAAGATCACAATGCATTATGCCAGCCAACTGAAAGGTACTGTACCCGTACGTGTGTAACTCATGCATATATATATATATTGAAATCATACATGAATTAATGTTAGAGGGCGAGTATTTGTGTAACAGAAATGTTGCTCTTTTGCGATTAAAAGGGCATGGGTTCAAGCCATGAAAATAATATATTTGCAAAATAAAAGTAAAATTGTGTACGATAGACGTTGAGACCCTCGTAAGTGGGGAACCAAGGTATGTAAGTAAGTATGTATGTATCTCCATTGGGGCTAAAATTCAAATTTAAATACAAACAATTAGTTTCAAGTTGGGAACTCAAGTTCATTGATGGGCATATTGTTCACCAAATGTGTTCCCTCGCAAGTCCCAAGTCCCAAGTCCCAAGTCCCAACCTTCTTGATCTAATTAGAAGAGCCTCGGTGTTACATTTGTTAAGCCCTGGTATTAAAAGAAAAGTTCTCCAACTTACGGAATCGAAAAATCTCACCCGAATACTAAGGTTGCGGAATGTCATTTAATTCTTTTAACATGTCAAACCATATCAAGTCCTATTTTAATTGAAGTTTCCTTGCATAATAAGTTGTAAATTTTTTTGAAGGTGCTCCATTTTGCAGAATCGAAAATCTTGCGTTGTTAATATTATCAATTGTGTGGCTGTTAACTTTATTTAGCGCACCGTTTGCATCGTTTGACCGATGATGGCGCAACTTTGGAGACAAGCATTTTTCAAGGGACAAGGATTCTCCGTTCTTTTTTTCCTCATACACTTCTATTCTTTCTCTATTTGTGTAGTTACGATTAAGCCACGTCAATATTTTATATTAATTTTTTTTTATAGATATAATAAGATAAAAAGACGTGGCTTAATCGTGACCACACAAACAGGGGGAATGATGAAAGTGTATGAGAAAAAATGAGCAGAGAATCCTTGTCGTTTTTCAAGTCCTAAGTGTGTTGTGTTGAGACTACCAATGGGATATTTTTGGCATGCTAAAGTGTGAAAAACGCTTTGTGTTCCTAGAGTAAAAGCCATAGCTGTCCATAGCAAAAATCAATGAAAAATTCTCTGCCGTCCGTCTCTGCCTTTGGTTTTTTGGGGTAGGCAACAATTTTTATTGATCTCTTCCCCGTTCTCTTTCCATTTACTTTGTTTTAGTGTAGAATTGTAGCCTTGAATTATTGTAGCCGGTTGTTTTTGCCTATACATATAGTAAACACAAGATTTTGGATCCAGTTAAAACCTTCGATATGCGATTGAAGTTGGAAGTCATGGAAGATGTCGGGGTCAGGTTTAGCATGTACGCCACTATAGATTTAGCCGATGTGGTGCTATGGCACTCGATGTCTAGATGATGTGGAGCAATGACATGGTTTTATCCTTTTATTTTGTACTTGTTTAATAATTTTAAGAAATGGTTTTGGAGTTTGAATTTTTTCTCTCTTTATGAGAGTTTGCTAGTTTGATTTCTCTCTATATAGAGAGTTGCTTCATTTTAATTTTCGTTTTGGTGTTCTACATCTCTTTTGGATCTTTGTGGAGGTGGAACTGTTTGATTTGTTGGATCTATTTCATATAATGTTATGAGATCGTGGTGTGGTTAGGTTATGCAATCAGACCCATGGGCATCATACTTTATGTCCCAATATGGTTTGAGATTTTTGTTCTCACATGATGTCCGTGTAATACGATGTTTAACAGTTTTATTGATTTGTGTAATCTTGTGGCTTTTGATGAGCTCGGATTTCAACAAGTGCTTGAATTCTACTAATTGCTTTGCGATTAGTGATGCTTTATTATCATATTTTTAGATCTAATTCGTAAGGATCCTCTTGAGACGGAGTTCTTCATGATATGAATTTGCAATGCCACTTTTCAATAAATAAAAAAGGGTAAAAAAAAAAAATGAGTTTTGACAACAAAAAAATGCTTATGAGTTCCGAGTACAAATGAAGTAAAAGAAAGAGCTTTAGTTGGAAAGGCTTTTGCAAAATTTTTCTTAACCAAAAACACTAAAAAATCATTATGTAACAAATAGGACAAAAAACAAATAAAAATGTAAAAAAGCCCAGAAAACATATGTGCTCATAGCACGTGGGCCAATCCCATGACAGCTGACGCACGCAGGCCACACGCGTTAGTCAACTCTCTCTCTCTTCTCTCCTCACACCCGACTCCACTCTCTCTATCTTCTCTCCACTCATCCGTTCCCGCCGTCTCTCTCTTTCTCCTCTCACCGACTCGAAGTGTGACAGTTAAATGAGATGGTACATCACATATTCTTATATAAATGGTGAGTTGTGTGTTAAAAGGTTAATAATTTAAAAATTAAAAATTTTCACCACTTGCATAAAAACACGTGATGTACTATCCGTGTTCCCGTCATAACAAAAAATTTCTCCATCGACTCCACTTTCTCTATCTTCTCTCCACTCACTTGATCCCACTATATCTCTCATGTCGCTCTCCCTTCATTTACATGCTAAAGTACATAAACAATACATTGTTTAATTTTTATTTCTTGGTTTTTTTTTTATCTTTATTCTATGGATTATTTAGTTACTATATAAACAATCAATATTTAAAAAAATACTAATAAAAAACAATCACTATTTTAAAAATATTAATTGAGAAATAGTCACTATTTTAAAAATATTTGTTGAGAAAAAAATCACTATTTTAAAAACAAAGAGCGATCTATAGCCAACAATCACTATTCTTAAAATATTTACTAAAAAATAGTTAATAAGTCTAAATATTTGTTGAAAATTAGTAACTAATTGTGCTTCACCCCTTGGCGTCTAAGGAACAAAATTCAAGATATCAAGTGTTTGGCGACAACGTTTGAAGCCATTTCATTGAACCATGTTTACAGGCAGACTAACTTTTTGGCTGATACAATTACTAGTACTAGTTTTAGTTTTGATGACTTCCATGTTTGGGTAGGACCTTGCCTTTTGTGGTAAGAAAAGCTTTCTTGTTCGATTGTATTGGAATTGGGTTATGATAGCGGTCACTCTATCTAGTGTTTAATTTTTTTATAAATAAAAAGAAGAGAGAGAGAGAGAGAGAGAGAGAGAGTGCTTATGTGAAACAGGGGAGAGAGATGTGAAAGAGCAAAAAAGGAAAGAATCTGTAGGGGAAAACAGAAAAAATAAATGACAGTGCCAATTGAAAGAGAGAAAAAGAGACAAAATTTACAGACCACGTGAAAGATGCTCGGGTGTCAGTGTGTGTGGCGTGTAACGTGTGATGTGTGGAATGTGTCATTTGTTCTAATTATTAAGTAAAATTATTTGAATGCTTTTGGTTAAAAATTAAAGTATTGAATCATTTTTTTTATTAGTTTCTTTAAAAATTAGTATTTATGAGTCATAAAAGTGCATTCTAAATACACTTGCTAACTTTCGACGTGTTTCGAACAAAAGCACTAGACGCCCTTTTTAATGTTCAGGGTTCTGAGAATAAGAAATATGTTCCAAATTCACTCTTTTTGGTAAACATTGTAAACGTTGTTATGAATTTTAAGTATTTCTAAATTTAGTTATTAGTTTTGTAAATCTGGATTCTTTGTACGAGAGTATTCAATGAATTTAGTAGTATCCCATTACTACTCACTACTGTATAGAGGAAAGAGCACAATCATATCCGCCAAGATACTCACTAAATGCATCCAATGGAGTCCCCAATTCACTGTGTGTTACCATTCTTTTTTACCTCTTTGTTCTTGTTTCTCTCTTCACCTTCACCTATGAATGCATCAACTCAACTGGTTGAGAGTGTCCGCAAAAAGACCATCAGTAACTCTGAATGCCTAAAAGCTTTCGACTCCGATCCTCGATCTAGTTCAGCATCGAATTACAAGGAGCTTGCTATAGTAGCTCTTGAGTTAGCTATAGCGAATGCAAAAGATAGCCAAAACTTCATAAACAAGTTGCTCAAGAGTGATCCCAGGAAGCCAATTAAGCTGTGTTCTTATTTTTACGGCGGTGTGGTTGGTTCGTTCAATAGCGCCAAAAAAGAGATGGATGAGGATCCTTTGACGGGCCAACTATGATGTCAAAATTGCAGGCGATGATGCAGGTTACTGTGAAACTGCCTTGAGTTCTGAAGGGGTGAAAGTATCTAAAATATTTACTAGAAACCATGTTGTCAAATTATACAGTAGTATTGGATATGTTATCACCGACCAACTTGCCTGACTGTACTGCCTATATTCGTATAGTAAACCATCCAAATAAACTATCCCAATAATAATAATATCATGAAGTTGCAGGATTACTAATGATAGATTTTGATTTCTTATTAAGGTTTCTCATCAATACTATTTAGACATACTAAACTAAAAATAGATTGCTGAAAAAATTCAATTCTTATAAAATTGAGTATAAAGCCTTAATTAAAAGGATTCCGTGGTCTCACATGTTAATAAGATGAATGCTAGCTATCTCTTCCATTTTTTCTCCTATTTACCTTTCTCACTCATCACTTGACACATGTTAATAAGATGAATGCTAGTTTCACATGTTAATAAGATGAATCTACAAATTCATGATTTTAAGGTGGAAAATTAGAATTTATTGTTGTAGGCCTATTTAACTGAGCTATTATAAGGGAATAGAGAGAGGGAGGCCGGCGGTAGTGAGAGGGAGAAGAGAGAGATTTAATTATGAAGAGTGTGTTGTATCACCCCCATTGTGTCTTTATTTATAGTAGTAGGATAGGTAAAATCCTTAGCATTTTAGAATTACAACTCTAATAGGAATTCGACTACTAAAAGGAATATAAAAGATATCCTTAGACATACTAGGATTTACACAATCACATTCCTATTCCAAATATGACTACAACACTTCCCCTTGAGTATCTAAATACTCAAACAAAACATCGCATCAGATCTTCAGCAGATAAGGTAGAACAATTGATGAAGTCGGTGGCACAACAGGTGAATGCGAGTCTCAAATATAAAGAAAGTATGCATTGATAGTAAAACTCACAAAACCTTGCTATGATAAACCCGTAGACTAAGGAGAAAAGTGAGAAGTATGCATAATGTCTAGAACAAACGTCAAACAAGACAAAAGTAGTGAACTCAACGGAGTATGATCATTCCAAAATGGGTGCCTCGTTAAAACCTCAATAGGTAGCAAAAACCCAGTGGAAAAAATGCTCATAATCGTAGGAAAAATAATACATTAAGATCAAGTGAGTATACTTCTAGATACTCCTCCTGAGTTAGACATAACTTCCCAACAAGAGAACTACAAGCGATTCAATTTAGATAATTTACCTATATTGATTCCTTGGGCGAGCTTCTGAAAAGTAGACTTGGGCAATGACTTAGTGAAGAGATTGGCCAGGTTGTCCTGGGAACAGATTTTCTTGACTTCAATGTTCTAATGCTGTTGTTGCTGGTGAGAATAAAAGAACTTCGACGCTATGTGCTTGGTGTTGTCTTCCTTGATGTATCCCTTCTGGTGATCGAAACAGCCGGCCAGAGCAAACCAGAGGGTGTGTGGGTCCTCCTCAACGAGGTACTCGGTCTGCAGAGCATCATGGATGTATCTTCGAATGAAGATCATTGCAGTAGTTTTATGAGCTTAGTCAACATGTTTGTCGTCGGTAGGTGCCTCGATGGTGGCTCTAATACCCTTTGCAGTAAGATGGAGCTTCACATCTTAAACCCACTTCAGGTAGTTTCTTCCAGATACTTCCAGATCTGTGAAATCGAGCTTGTTCAAGTTTGACATGTCCCTAAAGCGGAGGGTACAACAAAAACATGGTTAGTTATATGGTCATCCATAGACATACATCGTAGAACATTCAGGTTCTATAGACATGTATTGGTTTAATTTATCCATGAAAGCTTTAGATTTCATGTGGTAAGTTTTGATGAAAACTTTGGGTTTCAATGCACTAAATATGAAACTACAGGTTTAATTTAGTTTTATGAACAATTAGTTCATAAAGGAGAGGTTCCTGCAAGAACACATAATGCAATATGCTGATTTATGTGTAGTGGATTTGAGTTGTTTCAGGAACTCAAATGTGATAGCTTCGAGACTATGAAATGATGTCAATGGTTCAAAGTATAAAAATAAATTATTGAATCGTTAATGTCCAAAAGTGATATTCATGCCAATAGTTTTGGATTAATTATCAGATTAATGGACTGTAGGTCACTTTTAATTAATTCAATAGATTGGGACCAAACAGAGTCGATCGTGGAAGGAAAATAATGAGAGAGTGGAGCCCTGCAGATTCGGTTGTAGGCTTATTGGGCATTGGGAAGAGCTGCAGGCCTCGGGCCTAGCGGTCTGGGTGAGCCCAACAACCAAGGCTGCTGGAATTGGGCTGAAAATTGGACACGGGTGTAGGCCCAGTGAAAGCTGGCCCTAGGTTAGTCTGAGAAACCCAGCTGACATGCAATATCCATCAAAAGTTTTTGATGTAAATTCTTCAACTTATCCAATCAAATAGATTTGATCAGATAATCAAGGTGATGAGCCTTGAGCTTGTTTGACATGGCCGACCCTGACATCCTCCAAACACCATGGTAGGCATATGCTGGCCGGCACCCGAAGGTGATGAAGCCATACTAACATGTATGAGAACTAGAACAATTAACCGACATAAATAAAACTTGTAAATTTAACTAAAATGAATATGCACTTGTGGAATGTGTTCAGAGCATACAACTAAACTGAGACACTAGAAAGGAACAATATAAAATTAAATGAATAAAGGAATGGGTCCTTCACCGAGAGGACTAGAAGATGCCGATGTGGGAGTGCCTTGATGCTGGAATTGTACGCCTCGATTTTAAGTCCTGAGGGGGCGCAAAACAAAACATGAGTGGATCAAGTTGATATATATGTAATACTGAAATAGTTATTCATCAACATACTAACCCCCAAAGTTTAGAAAACTCAATAGTATGATATGTAATAGGTTTTCCGAAAAGTCCTAGCATGCCATGAAACCTCATAAAACATATATTGTACATAATGTGCTTAGTCGTAGTAGCACAAGGTGTGTGTATATATATATATATATATAACTTCATTCGCCCAAAGGCTCTTCATCTTCCGCTTGTAGGCAAATAATAATATCTATGTGCTTAATAATGTTATCATAATCGGCTGAAGCAACCAACCTATACTCGGTTGAAACCATATCTTATATATATATAACTTCATTCGCCCAAAGGCTCTTCATTTTCCGCTTGTAGGCAAATAATAATATCTATGTGCTTAATAATGTTATCATAATCGGCTGAAGCAACCAACCTATACTCGGTTGAAACCATATCTTATATCTTTCGGCCCAAGCCACCAACCTATACCTGGTCGAAGCCATATCTTATATCTCTCGGCCTAAGCCATATCTTATATCTCCTGGCCGAAGTTATATCTTATATCTCCCAGCCGAACTGACCAACCTATGCCTGATCGAAGCCATATCTTATATCTCCTGGCCGAAGCCAAATATAAGTATCTATTGCCCGTAGGCTCAACCATTCGCCTGTAGGCCATATTATTCGCCCGTAAGGAGCATCATTCGCTTGTAGGTATGACCATTCGGTAACCACTAAATAAGCACATAAAACATAAAAATAATATTTCTAATACATATATATATATATATATATATATGTATATATCTCAAATTGGAGCTCAGTAACTAAAATGTCATATCGTAAAACCACGTTCATAAGTATGTATATAGTCATCAATTATATATACCACAAAGAACGTAAAGTCGATCAAGCATGATAATTCATAAAGTGTAAATCCAATTTACTCATAAACGTTTCATAAAATGTAGCCATTAAATCATGCTTCCATGTATGCTTTTCTAATAGTGAAAATATGCATTTTAGAAGGGGTTCACTCACCTTACACCATTGGCGAATAACCGTGCAAATAAGAGAGGATGGAAATGCCATAAACAATTGCACCTAAGCATATAAAGGTACCAATTAATAAAACTATACCAAAATGGTTGAATTTCGGGAAACAGACATCATAAACGAATTTAGGAAGTCAAAAAACATAAGGGGGAGCCTCGGGTACCCGTACGCGCCCTCACGTTCCGCCACGGGGTGACGGCACCGATAGCCACGAGTCACCACACGCCATTTTGGGTTGCCGAAAAAGTTGCCGATGCGTGCTCTACATACCGACCAAGACATGTGCTCATGGGCACCCACGCGCGAGCCCATGTGTGGCCTGGGTTCTGGGATGGGCCGGTTCTGGGTTTGGGCCTGGGTTAGGTTTGTTCTGGGTTTGGGCCAAAGCTTGGGTTTGGCTGAGTTACATGGCCCAATGGATCTGGGTTGGGGTTGCTAGAACTGAGCTTAGGCCTAACCAATTGGGCCGAGTTCCATGGCCTAACGAGTTGGGCCGGCTCAGGTATATGGATCGGGTTGGTCCAATTCTAGGGTGGGTTGGCCGATTTCGTCGGAGAAGAAGATCGGAGCTCTCCCATCTCTGTTCAACCCTAAAACCTAACTAAAACCTATCATGTGATATACCAAAATGAAGCCCAAGGAACAAAGAAGAGATTCGTACCAATTTCAAGACTCGTGGTGGCCGGAGTTGGCCTGAAAGTGGTCTGGAAGCCACTGGTATTTACCGGAATCTGGGAAAACTCTTTGTGGTGGTTTCTTCGTGATTTTGATGTCCAAACATACCAACACACAAGGATGAAAAGAGATACGTTTGGAGTGTTTTGAGGCTTACACATGTCGGGGGTGATGGAGGCTCGCCAGAGTTCCCTTATGCTCTCGCACCAGTTCTTGTGGTGTCCAGGTTTTAGAGTTGTCACATGCAGGGAGATAGAGACAAAAGAGTTAAAGGAGGTCAGAGAAAGAAGATTGTGTGTATATGAGTGTGTAAGCTACCCTCGGGGAGCGTTGTTTTCCAAAAGGAATAGAGGGAGAGATGAGAAAGAAAAGTCTGAGAGGGGAGAGAGAAATGGGACAGAGAAAGGAAGAGAAGTTGGGCCGGGGGAGATAAAACCCAAAGGGTTGGCCCCACGTGGCATCCTGAAATTTGAAATAATGTACTATACATAAATACTCGAAGATAGGAGAGAATATATGTATAAAGAAAAAATCAAGTAAGAGTGGTTGCATAAAAGAGAATATGCCACCCGTGACGACCGGGTTGCAAAATCCTTTTTCATGCCTCCAAGCTCCTACCTTCACCCCCCATTAGTATAAAAATGGAAGCCTACTTTATAAGGATATAAAGTTGAAAATTGTATAATAACGTATAGTCAAAACTATGTATGTATAATACGATAACGTCAAAATAGATATGTACTAACATAGAGGTTGAAAAACCCGTACTAAACTTAGCAGTGAAAGTGGAAATGACTCGACCAACATTTGTAACGTCAAAAATACAATATATAACAATAATAAGGTAATTCAACATACTTGTACTAAAAATCAAAACCAAAATTGGAAATGGGTCTTGTCCAAGCATTTGAAACGTTATGTACTCCGAGAACAGATGTGTGTTTTTGGGCCGAGCCCCAACAATAACTAAAAAGTAACAACTATTGTAGACAGGTCTACCTATCCATTTGCTTAATGAACCCAACAAATAAGCCATTGATATCACAGTCGGCCGCCTGCGATATCAACAACACATTGTTGTCTCGATAAGCAAGTAGTAACTTCATAAGGGTGCAAACATACCAATTTGTCCAATCCCAAGTCAACAACAACACAAGCATATAGTTTCTCAAATCATAAAATCAAACATCCGAAAACTAATTCGCAGAACTCCACTGTCCAACCAGTGTTGCCAATAGAATCTATCAAACCAAGTCCCACATAGTGCCATACTTAAACTGAAAATAAAACAAACTCTCGTCGTAGCTACTCTAAAAGAGATTGGTGCAAAATCTAATCAAAAGAATGCAACACGTCATTCAAGATCTAGATAGTTTGATCAAGACTGTCTAACAGTCTGCAAATAAAAATGCAATGCATGACAACAACTTAGTACTCAAGGCCTTCACGAAAACTTCACAACACTTAGAAGTGACACGCGCATCACGATGAGGTACAAAAGTGACGATACACAGAAAACTAGAACAATGTGAGTCACAACGCTTAAGCAAGTTGATTCATTGAAAATTTGTCTCCGATTTAGCAAACAACTATGCTAAGAAGGCTAAGAGAACACTCACGAATTTAAGGGTCAAAACAAGTCCAACAAATCTAAAGTATATGATAACGAGAGTGAATGTGTAGCTTTGATGCAAGAATACATGTAAGTACCTAACTTGATTTAGTGGCGCTAAGTCGAGATGGTTGAGCACAGATTCGACTCGAGTAGTATTCAAAAGTAATCTGATAGCCAGGAACTCAAACTTTTTCCCCCTTCAAATATTCACAACAACTTGTTACAATGATAAATCTCAGGAATATTCCAATACCAGTGGTAATGATTAACTCGATAGGGTAATAATGGGTGATGGAATGACTGATGGTTCCCGCTAAAACTTTCAACTCTGAGTGGTTCTCATGAATTGTCTCTCTGCTATAGAAAAGATACGAAGTGAAATGATATGAAGTGTTGTAGGGTAAGCATGAGACCAAAGTTGACTAAAATGTTTTCCAGTACCCGGAGATGAAACAGAGATTTCGGTCGAAACTGATGGTAATCGAAACGTCGGTTTAACGAAGTCTAGAATGAAATTTTTTGCATAGTGGTCAATATTATAGTCCTCACGGACTAGTAGATAATACGCTGAGTGAGTTAACCAACAAGTACCGAAAGGTTATCATAGTCTCTACGTGTACAAGATGGTTTATACCAGAGATCTGTGGTGACATTCACCCCTTTCTATTCGCATCCTTAGTAGGTCCCTGACAACCCAAGAAGAACAATCAGGGGAATTTCTGACTAAAAACATCAGTTATGATAGTTGCCTGACCACGATGGTACTCAAAGGTGCAATCACCTCACCGATGAGTTCCATCCACCTCTTCTGTCTCCAACTCACCTATTTCTATGTGAAAGCACACTACATTTTCTTTGGTAAAAAAGGATGTAACATTTCTCGCTGTATAAAAAAACGTCACTAGATTTTACAGCAAGGAAGATCGTTATCAGCTATAGGTCAAAGATAGGATGGTTCAGATCATGCGGTTCCAAACGTCAAGAGGCACACGCGTTACTTGATCATGCAGCATCAACGTGCAGCCAAACATTTAATAATAATACACCACCGTAGAATTCGAAAAGTGTAAAAAATACGATCAGATGAGACAATACTCTGTCGTCAGAAACTCCGTTCACTGTCAGCATCGCAACAAAATTGCCTGGTTTCTTAGCCAAAAGGAAATAGGACTAAGCTCAAAGAATAGTTAGGAAGTACTAGAAGAAAGTGACAAGACTAAGGATATTTCGTATTTCACAACACCTTATGAGGATTTTCAATTTCCAACAGTCGTAACCCCCCTTTGGAAATTGATGAGAATAACGTCAGCTACCAAAGAGCTCCCAAGAAAAGTATCTACTTTAAACAAAACAACGTTCGAAGAATTTGACGTACAACTGACTTTCGATGTTTAGTGCACTTGACCTTGTGGTTGGAGTAAGCAAGAAAGTTATCGATAGAACAATCGCCTAGAATTGTTCTAAAGATCCACACAAGTTTCCTCAGCGGGAACGAGTCAGAGGACATTAATTTGATCCCACCAACTAACACTTACTAAACTTTGCAACATTTAGCTTACTCGCTCTCTCCAACACGCACTTCTAATGTTTCAAACAATTTCCATAAAGATATAACTCTACCCATCATTCTTAGAGAACGCCATTCTAGATATCCCAAACTCAAACCACTTAGATTTTTCTTTTCACCACACTCCTATGTAAATATGACTCTGCCCGCAATTCCTAAGGAACACATGTTGCTGAATAGGATCGCCACTTTGGATCTGCAACTGGTCCTAGCCAGACTTTCTTTTATTAAGATTTATAATTCATGTCACTTCAATGTAAAACCAACTCTACCCGCAATTCCTAAGGAACACATGTTACAGAGTATCGGTCCGATGCTGAAAATCATCCAACAATCAATTTTGTCACCGATGAGGCACAATCCTGACACGAATTTCTTATTCTGCAATAGGATATGACTATTCACGCAGAATAAGGGTTGCACAACTGTGCCGAATGACACCAAATTTGAAAGTTGTGACATCCAAAATGATGTCATGACCGACACACTACTACAGTAACAGAATATCTTAAGTATGCTTTGAACAAACCACGCTCTGATACCAAAACGACATGCCCAACCTTGATATCCTCCAAACATCAGGGTAGACATGTGCTAGTAGACACCCGAAGGTGACTAAGCCAAACTAACATGCATGAGAACTAGAACAATTAACCGACATAAATAAAACTTGTAAATTTAACTAAAATGAATATGCACTTGTGGAACGTGTTCAAAGTATACAACTAAACTAAGACTCTAGAAAGGAACAATATAAAATTGAATGAATAAAGGAATGGGTCTTTCATCGAGAGGACTCGAAGATGCCGATGCGGGAGTGCCTTGATGCTAGAATTGTACGCCTCGATTCTAAGTCCTGAGGGGGCGCAAAACAAAGCATGAGTGGACCAAGTTGATATATATGTAATACTAAAACAGTTATTCATCAATGTACTAACCCCCAAATTTTAGAAAACTCAGTAGTATAATATGTAATAGGTTTTCCAAAAAACCCTATCATGCCATAAAAACTCATAAAACATATATCGTATATAATGTGCTTAGTACTAGTAGTAGCACAAGGCATATATATATATATATGTATAACTTCATTCGCCCGAAGGCTCATCATCTTCTGCTCGTAGGCATATAATAATATCTTTGTGCTCAATAATGTTATCATAATCGGTCGAAGCAACCAACCCACACCCGACCAAAGCCATATCTTATATCTTCCAGCCGAAGCCGCTAACCCACGCCCGGGCGAAGCCATATCTTATATCTCCCAACCGAAACCATAACTTATATCTCCCGACTGAAGCCATATCTTATATCTCTCGGCCAAAGCCACCAACCTACGCCCAGCTGAAGCCATATCTTATATCTCCTGGCCGAAGCCACAAACCTATGCCCGGCCGAAGCCAAATATAAGTATCAATTGCCCGTAGGCTCAACCATTCACCCGTAGGCCATATCAGTTATCCGTAGGCAGTATCAGTCGTTTGTAGGCATGACCATTCAGTAACCACTAAATAAGCACATAAAACATAAACATAATATTTCTAATATATATATATATATATATATACACACACACACACACAAATATCTCAAATCGAAGCTCAATAACTAAAACTTCATATCGTACAACCACGTTCATAAGTATGTATATAGTCATTAATCATATATACCACAAAGAACTTAAAGTCGATCAAGCATGATAATTCATAAAGTGTAAATTCAATTTACTTATAAACGTTTCATAAAACGTAGTCATTAAATCATGCTGTCATGTATGCATTTCTAATAGTGAAAATATGCATTTTAGAAGGGATCCACTCACCTTACACCGTTAGCGAAGAGCCGTGCAAACAAAAGAGGATGGAAATGCCATAAACAATTGCACCTAAGCACATAAAGGTACCAATTAATAAAACTATACTAAAACGGTTGAATTTCGGGAAACGGACGTTATAAACATATTCAGGACGTCGAAAAACATAAATGGGGAACCTCAGGTACCCTCACGTGCCGCCACACACGCCGCCATGGGGTGGCTGCCTCGATTGCCACACGCGCCATTTTGGGTCGTTGGAAAGTTCGTTGGAAAAGTCCAGGCGCAGCCGTGGTAGTCGCTTTGGACGGCGACAGAGCACAGTACCTCTGATAGTTTGTGCTCCACGCGCCAGTTAAGACAGGTGCTTATACGCAGGCGCAAGCACGACCTGGGTTATGGTATGGGCCAATTTTGGGTTTGGGCCTAGTTAGGTTTGTTCTAGGTTTAGGCCAGGTTATATGGCTTAATGGATCTGGGTTGGGGTCGCTAGAACTGAGCTTAGGCTTAGCCAATTGGGCCAACTCAGGTATGTGGATCAGGTTGGTCCAGTTCTAGGCCGGGTTGGTCGATTTCATCTGAGAAGAAGGCTAGAGCTCTCACAGCTCCGTTCAACCCCAAATCCTAACTAAGGCCTATCATGTGATATACCAAAATGAAGCCCAAGGAACAAGGAACAGATTCATACCAATTTCAAGACTTGTGGTGGCCGGAGTTGGCTAGAAAATAGCTTGGAAGCCAAGGGTATTTGCCGGAATCTGGGAAAACCCTCCATGGTGGTTTCTTCATGATTTTGACGTCCAAAACATACCAATATAGTCAGAAAGGCACTACAAGGATGAAAAGAGAAATGTTTGGAGGGTTTTGAGGCTTACATATGTCGGGGGTGACAGAGACTTGCCGGAGATCCCACATGCTCTCCCATCGGTTCTCGTGGTGTCCAAGTTTCAGAGTAGTCACACACAGGAGGAAAGGGACAAGATAGGTGATAGAGGTCATAGAGAGAGGGTTGATATGTATATGGGTGTGTAAGTTATTATAGGGAATGATTGTTTTCCAAGAGGAGTAGAGGGAGAGATGAGAGAGTGAGGTCTGAGAAGGAGAGAGAAAAATGAGACAGAGAGAAAGGAAGAGAGGTTGGGCCGGGTGAGACAAAACCCAAAGGGTGGGCCCCACGTGGCTCACCAATTAAGACTAAATAGTAACCCAATTCAAAATATCTTAAACCCAAAGTGAAAATTACGAAGACACATTTTTGTTCCAAAATCCGTAATATTAATTGGGACGGGTTGTTACATTGTTAATATGTGCCGCCAGAGTGGAGAATGCAGGTTATAGACAACAGCCACGCGGGTGACCAACATGTATAAGCATCAACCAATACCATAAAGTACATAAATGGTCCGCAAGGTGGTTGAATCAGTCAATAAATGTCTTTTTAAATCCTTAGTGGAAAAGATGGAAGGTGCTCAGGTATAATACACGTCCAGGTATGATGTCTTTGCTTCTTGTAAAAGATGCCCAAAACGACGCATCACAGATTATCCTAGATATCCCAAACATACATCCATAGTGAAAATTGCTTTGAAATCGAGGGCTTTTGGCCGGCCGCATAGTGGGCCTAAATGGGTGTAATCCACTCGTTAAGCATTCTACCTTCTCTAGAAAATGCTTCTGGCTACATTCGTAGGAAGTGCAATATGGTAATATGCGAAGGAATTTTACTCCATTTTCTACATTGGTTTCAATACGGTAATAATATTCTCGAATATCCTTAAAGCTCAAAAGACGTTCTTCTGGAACAAGTGAGTATAAGGCTTCCCTTTATGGTAAAATTAGTACCATTGAACAATATAGGGCAGTGCCATACCCCACAATCAAGTTAGATAAGCCTGAAAGGTTGTCAGGGGATGATTAGGTATGAAGTTAGCATAAAACTAGATTGCTAACTTCCCCACAAAACATACCTAAGCATGAGTTAATTGTAGTCACATGTGGTAATTTTCATTAATTAACTCTTTATTTGAGAATAATAATGACATCCAAACACCAATCTTAAATCCGAGAATAAAATAAATTATTCACAAAGTAAACCAAATATACAAAGGGGTTCGGCCAATTCGGCCTTCCATGTCAAATTTCGCTCTTTCAAATGTGTTAGATGGAGCAAAATTAGTCTCACATATTGACTACTGGAATGGTACTTCTCAACAACATTGGTAAAAACACAGAAAAGTGCATAACCAATTATTTATGTCGTCAAAAAATGGAGTTAGATTCTACAGGGTTGAATTCTTGAAGTTTTAGGTTCTAATGATCATGCTTCAGGCGTAATACCACCTCTTAGCAGGCCCAGATTCTAACATAGGTTGGAAAACAAACTTGAAATTAGATTATATGAGAGAAAGATAGACCCAAACTTGGGTTTGGTAGGCTTTAGCCGAAACTGGAGGGGTATGTTCGGTAGCCTCTGCTGAAGCAGAGCACTAATATTCGGTGCACCTCTGCCAAAGCAGAGCATACCATTCGATGTATCTCTATTGAAGCAGAGCATGGATGTCGGTGTAACCCTGCCAAAACAGGGCACCACCATTCGGTAGACTCCAGCTGAAACTGGGTCTTTACCGTTCGGTAACTCCTAGGCGAATTGCTGGGGTATCATTCTCTCACAAGTGTGGTAGTAATCAGATCCGAGAATTTGGTAAACTTCTGCTCTCTATACTGCTACTTTAGGAGCAATTTAGATACATAATGACAAGGATGATTTTCTTCCTGTCAAAATTCAATCTGATATAAACTTCAGAATTATGCCTGTTCATGGACGTAAGGTTTCAATCATTGCTTCAGGCAACAATTCATCTTTGCATGATTTGAAACGATCTATAGTAAGTCAAAGAGCCATGGAGTCCTCAGGATTGAGGTACTTCCATTTGATATGCTTCAGGCATAAGTCTTCGAATAAAGATCTTGGCGGAGGCTTACTCAACTCTCCCACACCTTAACTGGCTACAATGATTTCGCAACTAGTCATAGTCAAGCGGGATGTCATGTCTTGTATCCACATAAAGTAGTTTCTTTGTAGAAACTTCCAAATCAATGAAATCGAACTTATTATGGTTCAACAATACATTGAATGGCAGAAACAAGAAAATCAAATTTCCATAAACATCAAAATTAGAACTTTCAGGTTCTAAGGCATGGTTTGGTTTAAATGGATTTAAGCATGGAGAACTTCGGGTCTCAATATGAGTGTTGTACGTTAAGAAACTTCAGGTTTCTATGGCATTTTTCCGAAACTTGGGGTTCGGAAGTATGAACTTCAGGTTCATAAAACCTACAAACAAATGCAATATATACAAGACAAAAATATATAAAGTAAGAGAAAACAAATATATTATAGTAGGTAGCTTCAAGACCCTTTGTGTGAAAGTTTAGGGAAACGGCCTTAAAAGTATGGAGCTTCAAGTCCAAAAATATTATTTTAATCGGGTGGGCTGCGGGCTAGCTAGAAGAGTTGGGTTAACAGAACCCAGACCCAAGTATGGGTTAAGAAACAAAAAGTGAAAACTAAATCCCGATAATAGGGTTTAAGGTTTCATATGGACTAAAATAAATAGGCCTATAAAGAAAAATGTTTTTCTCACACATAGGTTAGACTAAAGGTCCATTAGGAGAAAGCAAGTAGGTTGGAAAAAGCCCAAATGGGTAGGAAAGCCAAACTGGGCTTACTTCCACTTTTTCGTTTTTTGTGTTTTTTTTTGGTTAGATTTGCTGTCAAGACCTGGCCCAAAGAATTGAGGGCAAAAAAAAAAAGGGAACCAAGCCCCAGGCCCAAGTCGTGGGCTAGGGTTGTAATGAGCTGAGTACAAACATGGAGGCCCATACCGGTCTCGGGTCAGGTTGAGGACGCCCAGTGAAGGCTGGGTATGCTGCCGTTGGCGAAACAAGGCACGGCGCTTCAGGTGGCAGCGATTTTTTAGCAGATTATGTCAGAGTTACATCGGGATAGTGTCCCAAACCATTTTGGGGGATTAAAAACTTTAAATTCCATTGATAATTCGAAGAAATCTCGAAGCTTAATCTCAGGGAAGAGATCAGACGACATCTAGTCTTCATCATTCACCACTGTGACTACTTCACGTCATCGTCCTGGGGGGAGAGTGGATCACCATCGCCATAGCTGTTGGCTATCGAGGTCTTAATATTTCAAATCGAGGGACATGACATCCCTGATGATGTTGCTTCAAACTGGGCTCTGTGCGTCTGGGGTGGTGGCTCAAATTGGAGCCGGCTTGGCTCAGCCAGATGGCGTATTCGTGGGTTAGTGGCTCAGCATAAGCTGCAGGCTGGCCATATGAAGGCTGGGCCTAGTCAAAGACATACTAGGTTTTTCAAGCCCAATACGAATTCTAGGGTTTCAACATCTTTTTTCCTTTCCCTTTTCTTCTTTATTCTCACATATTCAATTCACATAATAGCAATATTATGGATATAATGTATGAACAATTTATGTAGAATCTAAAATTCGTAAAACGTAAAGTTAGGTCATGCATTATGGTGAAGGTTCATGCAATGAATGCTAAAAAAATATTAAGATAAAAATCGTTGTTTTAGAAGAACCTGGATTGCATGATGAATATTGTGAATGGGTTTGTAGAAATTCTTTCTTCAATTTTGGCTTTCATCTTCAAGCTTATATCATGTTCAACATAAGAAAAAAAAAATTGAATCAATAAAAGTATATGAATTCAATAAAATCAAAATTTAATCAATTAAAAATAATTGAAATGTAATACTGCCCTAATTGAAGACAAATAAATTCTCTTTACCACAACATGAAGATCGTGTTGATAACATGTTGTGGCCTATATTTAACTGACAGAGGAAGGAGAGCCGGCAGCATATAGAGAAAGAGAGTGGAGAATAGGCTTGAGGAATTGTATGTTAATTCCCCAATCTTTGTGCCTTTATTTATAGTAATAAAGAGGAGAGAAACTTGCTCTTCAAGTAATACAAAGTCTATTAGGAAAGATCTTCTAGATCCCAACGGATTCCTAATCTATCTCTACTTAGGATTTACACAATCACAATATTGATAAGAACATATGTCACAACAAACTTCTTATTTATAGGGGCTTTTTGCATAAAAATTTCACATATATTTATTGCACGGGTAATTAAGTGGGATAAATTTGATGCTATTAGTGCTGGATCGTATCCCGTCTCTCTAAAACTTCATCATGGTACCAAAGCGGGTTTTCAAATTTGGACCCTTGTCGCTCTAAAAATTTAACATGGTATCAAAGCAGGTTTTCAAATTTGGACCCTAAAAACTAAGTTCATTTACAAACATGACCCATGTAGCTTTGCTTGTGGCCCACTCCAAAGTGGTCCGATATAAGTGGCATGTTGAATAAAGCAAAGTCACACATCAACCATCAAAAAACAAATAACAACTTATATCATATTGTTCAACTTCTAATTTTTTTTTGAACAAACAATATTATCTACACTAAAGGGTGGGGGAGTGGACTAAACCTCACAATGGGCTAGTAATAATGTGGTTCAACTTCTAATTGAATTGCATAAAAATCCACATTGATTGACTGCATGGGTGAATAAGTGGGATCAATACCATTGCTATTAGTAGTGGACAACGGTCCCGTCGCTCTGAAACTTTAAAAAAAATTCACATCAGCCATCCCACAAAACAAATCACGATTTCTATCAAATAGTTTAACTTATAACTGAACCGATGCCTTTTGCATAAAAACACTACACCTAATGATTACATAGATGATTAAGTGGAGGCTATCGTTGTTATTAGTAGTGGACCAACTCTATCTCTCTAAAACTTAAAAAAATTTACCTCCAACAGAAAGGGATGTGTTGATATTTATCTTCAACAGGGAGGGTAGTGGTGATTCGTTCAGTGGCGTCAGTTATGTCAATATGTGCTATGTCATGCTTCAAAATTCCTGTCAATTTGCGTAAAGGAAGTGGAAGGGATCATGTTATGCATCCTTCAAAATTCCTGTCAATTTGTGTACAGGAAGAGGAAGGGATCACGTTATGTCATGCTTCAAAATTTCTGTGAATCTGTGTAAGGAAGTGGGAAGGGTTCATGTTATGTCATGCTTCAAAATTTCTGTGAATTTGTGTAAGGAAGTGGAAGGGATCATGGTGAGATTTTGGTGGAGTGGAACGAGTTGCAAATTAGATTTGATTCCTTCTTATCATGAGTTTGAGGTGGTGTTGGAAAATATAAAGGAAAGTATTTTAAAGATTTGATTTAGTTAGGGATTTGATTTGAATTCCTCTAGGTTTTATTGTCATATGGACAAAAATGTGATTTGATTTATTTCCTTATAGAGAAGATTAAAGTAGTCGAGTTTGTGAGTGAGATTATTGAAGAATTGCCCTACGGACTTTGTGGACGTAGACATAAGAGAAGGACAGTCTGTTTCGATCCTTATTATTTTTATTATTTTCTTATTTATTTTAACAAACGATATTATCTACACTAAAACAGAAAATGTAGGCTAAGCTTCACAATAGGCTAACAATAATGTGGTTCAAATTCTCCATTGACGATAATCGAATCTAAGACTTCTCACTTATAGGTGGAAAGAAATATCACTAGAACGTAGTACTAAGTGGCCTTTCGATCCTTACTATTAAGTGAATCATAATCTCAAATTTTCAAAAAAACTGCCCTGAATTGGTAGCCAGATTGCACGCATTTTATGAATCGTAATAGTATCTCATTAATATAAAACCTCGAATAAGACTCTTCTGAAACCCTGGAGCCATATCTCACTATTATATATAGCATAATCATATCAACCTTTTTATGAAAAAAAAATCATATTAACCTTTTAAATTACAAATTTCCTACAATGGAGTCCCCTCTTGGTTATGCGTTAACATTATTCTTTGCTGGTTATTTGTTTTTCTTCCTCTCTTCTCCTTCACCAGCCAATGCAACAGCCCAATTGGTCGATGGTGTATGCCAAAAATCCATAAATAATACCGAGTGCATGGAAGTTCTGCACTCTGATCCTCGAGTAAAATCGGCATCCACTTACATACTTCTTGCTCAAGTTACCCTCGACCTAGCCATAGGGAATGCAAAAGATAGCCAAGCATTCATCAACAGTTTGCTCAAAAGTGATCCGACGGAGCCTATTAAACAATGTGCTTCTTCATACGAGTTAGTGGTGGCTTCATTCCAAAGCGCAAAAGTTGAGATATACGAGGATCCTTTGACGGCCAACTATGATGTCAAAATTGCGGGCGATGATGCGGGTAATTGCGAAACTGCCTTAAGTTCTAAAGGCGTTAAATATCCTGAATTATCTGCTAGAAACCATGTTGTACTGTTATATAGTAGTATTGGGGATGTAATCACCGGTCAGATTGATTGACTATCTATTTGTGGATCTATTCTAATAAAAATTGGAATTTCTTCTAATACAAGTTTTCTTTCTTATTGATTTTGGCAACAAGGGGTGGTTTCTCCTTACATTCCTCACGTCAATTCATATGCATAATACATGTTCCAATATTATATACTTTGTTAGCAAACCAATTGTTTTCCGATTGTACTGTACAAAGCACTCTTTTTTTTATTGTTTTTATAATTTTTTATTATGAGCAAGCAAAATTTTGAGCGAGTAATGGTGGAATCAGATGCACAAAGTCAACTAGTAATAGTATTGCGAGGAGCGACCCTAATCCACCATTACTTGCTTGAAGGGATTCTTTATGATGTACTATGGCTACTCGCTTGAGGACCGCTCTGTTATCTTCAAATGTATTAGGTTACCTGAATATGTTGGAGATTATTTGACCCTGGTGCTAATTAATTAGCGCCTGCGAAAGACTTTTTATTTTTTTTATTTTTTATTTTTTTTATAACTGTCATTACACGCTTTTTAAGATGTTTTGAACGTATTTAAAAATAAAGAAAATAATATTTAATGAACAACTGATTGAATCACATTATTGATAGCCTATTATGGGTACTAATTAAAAAAAAATTGTACAAAAATAATTAATTATTAAAAAAAACACCCCGCATTATTTTGGGTTACTTTTTGAAATTTTTTGTTTTGGGGGGCATTTTTGTCCAAAACTTTTTTGTGAAGCTTGTGACCCCAAAAGGAGTTGTTGGTTTTATATATAAAGATACCAAATATATAAGGCAAGTATTTTTCACACATTCTTTTTATCTTCTTACACATCTATTCTTATTTATGACTATTATATTAAATAAATCAAACGAAATCAATAATCATAATTAAATAAGAGTATATAAGAAGCTTAAAAAGTGGGTGAAAATCCATTCCTAATATGCAATTGTTTTTATCTAACGCAAAATAAATGGACACAAAAGCAAAATATTATATATTGTCACAGTGATAAATAAATAACATATATTAATTGTATGATCACATGTGCAGTCTAATGCCAGAATATGCACACTCATTTTCACATTATCTTGATTAAAAAAACTCTATTCATGCAGTTAATGATGACATTTTCGCATTATCATGATTAAACTCACTTTTATCTGTATACCAAACATGCATTTGAGTGTCTGAATATCTTATCCAATATTTTAATTGTTAGGGGCAATAGATGATTGGATGAGCACGTACCTGGTAGTTATATGATACGATACAGTGACATGATACGAAAACGACATGAAAATAACGGATTTTGGATCAACACGATAACTAATCGGATCATTATCGGGTGACCTGTTAATAACGGGTATACACGCGGGTAACACATGGGTAACTCGTTTCGACCCTTTAAGAAAAAAATTATTTTGATAATTTTAAAATTTAATTACCAAAAGATTTGTTATAAAATACAATAGTCATATTAATATATACAATATATTATATATTAAATATATAGTTTTGTATTATTCTTCTATATAAGTTAAAAAAAAAAAAGTTTTAGTCATTATTTATTTTTATTATGAGAGTTTCTTATTATCATTACTAAGATAAATTTTACTTAACATGTTGTTGTCCAAAATTAAAATAAACTAGTACAGTTTTTGCATATGCAAGAACTAAGAAGACATTCATACAAGTATGAAAAATGTGAAAGAATATATATACACTCGTGATTCATCATTATTCCTCCACGTGAAGCTTGCGCTAAGCGGAGTCACCTAACTTGGATTCAAGAAGAGCATACGGTGCGAGAGGTGAACATACACGTGAAGGCTGGCCTTGACCCCAGGCGGGAGCACTAACACCTGGGTGTAGTAATGATAAGCTAACTATATGAATATATGTATGCTACACAATTCAAAACAATATACTAAACTCACCTGAATTTACCTGCGCATCCTGTAGAATCATTTTAGTATTCTACCACAGTACCATAATTATAAGCAGCTAAATATATGTATGAATATGCCATAGCCATTTTATAATTCCAAACACAAGGCACATTTACCAAATTAAACTAAAATTGCCATAATAGGCGTAAATCATTTAAATGCATTTTGTGGAAACTATAAGCCACACACACACACACACATACATATATATAAATAAATTGCCCACTTATAGATACGCAATCAAAAGAAGTCTCCGAGTCTTGCTTGACGCCATCGGGATACGTTTCCCCTATATGTGAAATTACTAATTAACTTAGTTTAATAACACATAAAAGGAAACTCAAATAAAACCTCCGTAGATTGCTCAAACATAGGGTTTGAATATACAAAATTGATCTACTCGAAGTCACAGACCTACACAAATTTTTAGATAAAATTTTGGACTCTGTACGCACTCTCAGGCATTGCCAAGGCACGGCTATACGCGCCCCCACGAGCAGGCAAGCCCCTGACGTCCGTCAGGAATATTCCGTTAAATATATAACAGAAGTTAATGATGTTACCTGACGCTGTTAGAATATTCCGTCCACTTTGACAGACTATTCTGTCATTTTCGACCTACTTTATATGGATTTGAAGGCCTTGAAGAGTAGAATCATGTTATACCTGTTTGGAGTCTAAAAAGTAAACGGAGGTAGTCAAAAAATGGTTTGAAAAATCCGGCCAAAACTGGGCTCCTCGAAACTCGGTTGTTTCAACGTCCAAGCTTCTTCAAGAAGGTCCTAAAGGTCTCGGGGAGTTGCATAAAGCTCCCTCGACCTTCAAAGATCCTTAACTCGGCCTGAAAAATTGATGAACTCAAACTCACTGAGTTCGGACCTTCCAAGTTCGACGTCAAAAACTCATCCATTTAGGGTTTGGTTGGTATGGTTGTGATCGTGAGCTCAAGGGGAGTCCATTGGCGTGATTTTAAGACTCAATCTGCAAGGTTTGAACGTTGATTTTCAAGGTTGCAGAGAAAGAGAGACTTCGGGAGGGAGAGAGAAGGAAAAGAGAGAGCTTTTTCTTTTGCTTTTTTGATTGGGTGCTGTAATGAGGGAATGGATGGGATTGGTGAGAGATTTAAGGAAGTTGATTGGTGAGAGAGTGTGAGAGAGAGTGAGATCCGGGGGAGAGAGAAAGAGAGTTAGTGATGAGGTAAAGTGGTGCCACATGGCAACGCCAGAGTGGTCCGTTTTGCAAAAATATCTCCAACGAAGAAAATTCACTACAATGTCCTTATTGTTCCGTGTTCCATAAAATCTTCGTTTTAGCTCCAAATTAAAATCCGCTTGCACCTACGAGTTCGTACCATCGAGAACTACGCAAGCACACTAAAAGAATGGGTCCCCCAACGCTCTAATAAAAAGTCAATGAAAGTCAAAACCCTGTCTTTAGGGCATTTTTGTCAAACCACGTTTCTAAAATTCATAAAATGGAAAATGTAGGGACGGGTTGTCACATATCACATGTCGATATTTACGGTTAACTGAAATATGAGTCGATGTCATATAGTTTGTAGAAGCTTTATAAACATCAAGCAATATTTTCACTAACCGTAAAACTTTGAATATAATATCAACAATCTAAACTATTCATCTTCCTGCATCCTCTAATAGATCATGTTTTCAAAAAAGAAGATTTCAAAAAAAAAACCAAAATTTGATGAGAACAATGAAGTGTAAATGTAAACAACAATCAACGGTTAAATTTTGATCTATGATTTATATGATTATAGTGGCGAATTTCGAAGTTAAGCTCTTCATGAAAGTTGTAAAGCTTGTCATTACGAGCGTTTATATATTTTCTCTATATTTTTTACACTTCTACATTAATTTAAAACTTTTAAAGACTTTACTTAATTAATTTATACCCATTTTGTTTCAGAAGCAATGGATGCTAGAGATTTAGATTTAGTAAACCTTAGTGATGAGGAGTCCGTGGAGATTATAATGGGAGTAGAACAAGATCTTGGAAGCGAAAGTATAGACAATACAAATATGAGTCTTGCAAAGAAAAAGGCTAGAGCGATCAATTTAGGTAAGCGAAAATATACTTAAAAGAAAAATGCGTTTTTATGTTTTGGATGTGACAATATGGTATGTATATACTTATTTAGTATTATGTTTTTCATTTGATTATTTATTGGTTTAAAATATATTTTTCTTAACGGGTAATGGGTCGGGACATATTACCTGTCAATATTATTGAGTCGATTTCGGGTCGAGTCATTTTACCTATTTATTTTAAGGGGTGTTATACGACACGACCAGTTAAGATATTGGGTATGACACGAAAACGATACGAACACAAAAAACATAACACAAATGCCAGGTATAGATCACGAGCATAACAACACAACAAGATAAGTCATAAAACAATTACAAACGGGAAATTTTGAAAAGTAACCATATTTTAGACCCTATATAGAATTATAGCCACCATTTTAGATTTATGATAATTCTAACCAAAACTTGATGTAAAAGTACTAATATACCCTTAATATTAGGGTTTTTCATAAAAAAAAAAAAAAAAATCTCCTTTAAACTCTCTCGCAGCCTTTTGGTTTCTCACCTTAAACTAAAAGAGCACTCTTTGCCGATTTTGCATAATTAAGCAGCAAGGATGTTCTGACAAAAAAAGGCAGCAGGATGCATCAGCCTTTCCTATTAGAGTTGCAATCCCATTAGGGTAAGGATTTAACTTATCCCACTACTATAAATGCAGGCACAATAGGGTGATACAACACATACGTCACAATTAAATCTCTCTTTTCTCTCTCTTGATGCCGGTCGCTCTTCCTCTCTAGTCCTAAATACAATCCAGTCAAATAGGCCTACAACACATTATCAACACGCTCTTGCAAGAAGCTAAGGCCTACAACACGTTATCAACACGCTCTTGCAAGAAGCTAAGGCCTACAACACGTTATCAACACGCTCTTGCAAGAAGCTAAGGAACTAAAGGATCACAGGAGGAGGTTTTCTTCTACAAAATTCAAAGGCTTTGCTTTATTTTCTGCTAATCAGGTACACTTAAAATAAAGTAAGATATTTGAAACGTTCCTGAAGCATGAAAGCATTCCCCATAATGCATGAACCCCATATATTTATATTTTCCTTCCGATATATATATATATATATATATATAT
>JADOBS010303874.1:0-30719 GCA_015708375.1 Cydonia oblonga | reverse complement strand
ACTTCTGATATTTATTATCTTATATGTTTGATCATATTATATATGTTATGCTTCCGCACTGTGCACTTGGCTACGTCACTTTCACGTGACGGCCAGCACGCCTTGACTTGGTCGGGGTGTGTCAGTTGTGAGGTTCAAAAAAAAAGTAAAATTTGTAGTTTTGAAATTACTAAATTGCCCATATTTTTTTTATTTATGTTTAATTTTAGTTAGAGGGTTAGAGTAGTAATTTCATATAGATTGGGTTGACAACCAAAGTTCTATTAATATAGTAAAGATTTACAATATTGTTGTATTCAAAATTGAGATGTTCAGTGAGAACACATTATTCATACTTCCTCAGTGTAAAGAATATGTCTTTGGTTCAACCTTTATGCATTAACAAGTTTAAAACCAAATTATTATTCCCTAATTGTGCGACTTAACCCCTTTTTTTCGTTTTCTTTTTATTTTTATTTTTTAAGTGGAGCCTTTGGTTGCGGACATTAGCCGCAGTGCTTACTCCTATCCCGGAACATCCCATTCTTTCTTCCTAGTATACGGTACATTATCCAATTCCAACCAAAAAATCACCTCTCCAAATTACAAAGCCAAAAGTGCCTCCGTCCCTCCCCTCATCCAACCATGTCAGGCAAAGACCGTATGCTGAAGAGCCTCAAGAAGTTCGCTGACTTTCATTACAAAATCTTCACGGATAAATATGGCCAGCAGCTCACTGACATTTTCGAGTTCCCTATCAAGCTTGTCCTTTCTCCTTTCACTCTTGCTTTCGACATTGCCGGCTCTGCTCAACGTGGGTTTGGCGTTCCCGAGTTGGTGTCCAAGCTATCTTACATGTCAATCTTTGTGAGTTCTTGCAATTCACGAAGTTTTATCACTTGGGAATTTTTCTGTCTCTGCAAAGTTTGAGAATTTAGCTGCTTTTTTGACTTTTCAGTGGGAGTTTTCGCTGTTACTAGGTATCTGCAAATGGGTTAATGGTGTTTTCTGAGTTTAGGGGATATAAAGACTGGATTTTGGTAGAAATTAACAGTTGTTTTGGGAGGTTTGTGTCATTTAGGAAATTGGGTCGATGGGTTTTTGTTCAATTGTTATTGGGGTTTGTGTGGATTTTTGTAGCGATGAATGTAGAATCAATTGGTGAATGTATAATTTGATGGGAAAGTTGAATTATATTTTTAGTTTAGTCAAATAGGTTGTGAGGTGATACTGCTACTCTTGGGAACTTGCATAATACTGAATGGTTTTGTTCTGTTTTGGTTTCCTTCACGTTTCAGGCAGTTGCTACTTTAGGAACTTATGACATAGCATTAGAGATGGGAAAGAAGGTGATATGTCAAAGGTAATTTTCATTATCCGTTCAATTTTCCTGGCAGTCCTTCTCGTTACTTATCTTTATTTTCCATGCTTGATATTGTAGTGTCTAGCACTTATATAGTTTGTAGTTTCACTATATATATACATGTACATACACATATATATATGTGTGTGTGTCTGTAGATTGATCATCTGACAAAAAAAATGCTAAACTATAAAGAAAATGAAAATGATTATTCATTGATGTATAAAGGTGCTTCCTTTCTATCATTTTATAGTGTACTACTGTTATTGTACTACTCACCATTCTCTATCATGGAGAAGCAATTCGTACACAACAATTTAGAACATTTTATGAGAAAATTTCAAAACCATGGTAGTATTCATGGTTGCTCTCTAAGCTGCCAAATTTGGTGTAAAGGAATCTGGCTGTGATCTCCTTGGTGAACTTGATGATGTTACTAGGTTCATAGTTTATTGAACTTGGATGATTTCTTAACTGCAGTCTTGAAGTGCAGGAACTGTGGAACCTGCAATGGTTGGCAGGCATTGCGGTGTACCATGTGCAGAGGATCAGGGAGGGTGCAATACCAAGTGAAGAATTACACCTTGAGAAGGTAGACTTTCATCCATTTAGATTTTGGTCCCTATGTCTGGAAAACATGGTAACTCTACGAGTTATAATGTGCTCTCATTTGCCACAAAGTGGAAAGACTTTTAGCAAAAATGGAGGGAGATTTACCAAATATGTAGGATACATGATTCGACAACCATTTCTTGAAGTTTTAACTAGCCAAATATGATGGAAAAAATTCTAAGTTTTTGCTATAATGTTTGAATAGCATATGCCTAGTGAGTCCCACAAATGGGCTAGAAAATCTCCAGTCTTGCCAAAATCTGTACTGGGAATATGAACTTGATTAGAAAATTTGACTCTGTTACGAGCTTCTTATGGGTCTCCTAGTGTAGTCCTTCAAAACCAAACTATGGCTATCATTCTAAAAATGGGAGTCCATTGGATTGCTGGAATTTATTATATTTCTAGTCAAATATTTGAGATGTTACTAGCATGTCATTAACAAACATCTTGCGATGTGATTTCTGAAACTAAATACTGCTGTACTGTTTCTTCTTGTTACCTTAGTTTCAACTTTCAGACAATCAAGATTGGTAGCTAATGCTGGATTAGTTGAAAATATTCTTTTTATCTTTGGTTTGCAGTATGTTTCGTCTACTTTATGGTTATAGTTTATAAATATCATCATGCAGTGAGTTCTTTATCCAACCATACCAATATGATATTATCTTCATGAATTTTATTTCTCATATGAATCTTTATGCAGTGGAGAGAAGGCAACAGCTGAATGTGTTGCAGATGCCATTGCTGATAATCGGGCTGAGTTGGTTCACCTTCCATCTGCCATAAATCTCGATGCGCCAATGCCATCTAAAGAGTGCCCAACCTGTGATGGCACGGTAAACCTTTTGGTCCCACGTAATTTGACTTAGTTACATATATTTCCCACTGTATCAGACTCATAATCAGTATTTATATCAAAAGCATGCGGGTTACCTTCTCACAAAACTGAAGATCTGAAGTCATAAACTTGACACGAAATATTTACTTTATTTCAGGGTGTGATGGGCTGTCCTGAGTGCAAGGACAAATTACAAGTCAGAATCTCTGCAGATGATGTAAGCTATTTTTGGTTACATTGATCTGAGACTCTTAATGTTCCAACTTGATCTTCACTTTCTGCGATACACTAATTTGTGAACTTGCCTCTTGTTTCCTAAGACTAGAACTTAGCAATTGATAGTTCCAATTATAGAGTTCTCAGTACATTAGTTGATTAACTGTTGGAATATTTGGAATTGGTTTAATATGTTTCAGAAGGGTAGTGTGTTATTTCAAGCAAACTGTGTCAATCATTCAAAAGGAATTGTTTGACTACAATGATACAAATCTTACAGTCCATACCCATCAACTGGTTAAGAATAACAAAGCTCTAGTCAATTGTCATGTTACTTTTATTTTGTTTTATCTTCTCAAAGTTGAGTTTAAAGAAATTGTGGTATCATATAATCACGTTCTCGTATTTCTTGGATTCATTCTGAATGATGCTTCCATGCTCATAGGTTCATGTTTTTTTTTTCCTCACAGATCATGGAGCCTCCATGGAAAGCCTACAATGTTTTGAGGAAGATGGACTACCCCTACGAGGCTAGTATCAATTTTTGTCCTATGCCACATGCTATTACTTTTAGTGGGAATATTTTTATTTTGACAAGTATAATTACTTAGCAAGAGTAATTTATAACAACCTCCCATCTAAGTTTATGACATCATGAAGCAATTTTTCTCCCACCACTCCCTAACTCTCTCTGAAATACCGACAGTTAGACCACGTGAAACATGAGGGAGCCTTTCCCTTCTGCAGTCCTCCCTAATTCAACAGAAGAGGCCCCTGATGAACACAGATTGAACTTATTTATTTTCAACATCGAAGACAAAGTTTGATTATTAAAGTACAGTATCTCTGAATTCATTTTGGTTGCCAAACGATCTTAGGAATATCTTCTTGAATCTGAATACAGTAAATATAGTAAACTTATTTCAAGTACAGGCTCTCTGGCTGCAGCGATAAAAGTTTCGTTTAGAGTTTAATCTGCGAAAGAGTCAAATTTGGTGACTGTTGTGGGCTTAGCCTTGCTAGAGAAGATACTTTGTGTCTGAAGATGGTCAATCTCGTATTGGATCTTTTTAACTTTTGAATATAGTGATTTCATTGTCAAGGAATTATCATGGAATTAGAGCTCCATATTATCAAGCATGTTTAGTCTTCAGATATAGTATTCATTTTTGTTGTTAGGTCAGCTGCTAAAGGCTTCGTTCTGATCATTATATATACATAAATCCACAAACTAAGGAAAGTTTAGATACTAGTTTTTATCTGATTTTCTATTAACAATCTTGTTAATTGTTTCAGCATATAGTTCACAGCATGAAAGATCCCAGCATCGCTGCATTTTGGCTGTTTACCTTGCCTCAGGTTGTGGGAGGTTTTGACTTTGATGATGATATCAAGAAAAAAATTTGGTGGCAATACAAGGTTTACAATTTATAAATACTGTATCAAAAGTTATACACATCCTTACTTTTATGTTGTTCTTATCATATTGTGATGTCAACATTCCCATGTATTGTAGTTTAAAGATATTAAACCAGTATATGAAAAATGTGAGCTTTACCTTTGTTTTTGTGAAAGATGCGACTTTTTTCTTAAAAAAAAATTCCTACACATCCTTGTTACCTTACTGCTCAATATCCTACTTTACATTAACATTTATTATTTACAATACTTTATTAAGCAAGACTGCAGCAGTACCTTACTATAATTTCATCTATTTCCTTGTTTCCTGGTTCTTTTTGGTTTAGGAATCTATGCGGTATGATCAACTTCGTGATGTGGTGGCCAAGCGAAAACCTGGCTGGGAGCAATTGCAGGAAGTAAGAAAATTTGTGCATATAACCAGTTCAGTTAACGGGCTTGGTTTTTTTGTATTTCTAATCTATTGTTTGTTGAAAAAACATCTCTTGAAAGGTTTATAGGAAACAAGTTTAGGATTCTTCTATTGGCCTTTTGGTCTCCCTTTAACAACTCTTCTTTTCTTATTTTTAGAAGAAGAAAAAAAATCGTAATGAAGCTTCAGCTCGTAATGTCGTATAACAGTGATTAGTCTATTGTAAATTTTGTTCATACTGAGGGAACATCGTAGTTCCATCTGCTTCATACTATTTCCATTTGTTCAAAGATGGATTCATATGTTGATAATTGAACTCTCGTACATTTTAAGAGTGCATTATTTCTGCAATTTTCTGTAATTTGTTTCTTGAGAAAGATATTTGATATGAATTTGCTCATCATTGATAGGCCTTGGTCTCCATAGATCCTGCTCGAGCCAAGGAAGATCCTGTTATTGTGAAAAATATCCCTTACTATAAAGCGAAAAAGGCCCTTGAAACAGAAGTCATGAAACTTGATCCTCCACCAAGGCCGCAAAATTGGGGTGTAAGCAATCTATCTCAATCAATATAGTAGTTTAAGTATTGAATGGTACCAGGCAGAAAAAGGAAGATGCTCATCATACTTCGGATAATTATGAACTAACAGTAGAGCATTGGCAGGAACTGGACCTTCCACTGAATGCATCTTCTTGGAGCAAGGAGGACCTCAAAAATCCCGAAAAGTTCTATGAAATGACTGTTCTTCTAAATGCTCAAAGAGAATTAGCTGACAAAATTTTGGATGCGCAGTGGGAGACTAGATGGCGACAAGAAAGGGTTAGTAACTTATAATATTATATAGCTAAAAATGAAGTCTGCTTTGCCCTTTCTATTTCTTATTGAGTATAGTAAATCTATAGGAAATGAAGCACATAGAATATATCGATATAACAATCACATAGAATATATCGATATAACAATCTCATAGACTCAAATTTTATATGAAGCACACAACTATGAAGGCCATATTTTCCTGCGAACGCTTTTAGTTTTAGCCATGAACCATTGTTTTCAGTGCAATGACATAATATATCCATTTTGATGGTCAGTTGAATGAGATGTTGGAGGAGAAGGTACGGCCGTACATGCAGAGTATTGACAGCGGGACCCTCTCCCAGCCTATTATATTACAATCACAAGATCAGAATCAGAAGGTTTTACCACTTTTCCCTCACTCTTTTATTAGCTCTTGGCGAGCATTGAATCTGAGTGTAAATTACAGAAGGGCTTATTTGATGAATCCTAGTATCCTATTACCCAATCAAGAGAGGAGAAAGAGTCCTAATGTCCTATTACTCGGATATTCTTTCCGGTATATTTCCACTTTCCCTGTTTGTCATCAACTTATGGTGCTCAACTTCGTGCTATCTCAGTATCGACTCGTCATCTTTAAGATATTTGGTCTCCAACAAGGCATGCCTTATATTTCCCTTTCCATTCCACTTGGCTACAATCCGACGCTCAAATAAACATCAAGTTAGCCTAGATTGTAATAGAAGTGTTAAAATTGACTCTGACATGTAGTACTGGAATTGCATACTAAGCTTAACAGTCTTGCGTGTCCAAACTTTGTGTTATTTGGACGATCTCCATTATTGAACATCCATTAGGCTTCTCTTCATTATTGAACGTCCATTAGAGAGCTCCATTTAGTACTTTACGGTTCGGCTGTTTAAATACGGGTGAAAAGCTATTTTGCCTCAACTAATCCCAGTACCGGTACCCTTTACTATCAAGTCCGTTGGCATCCCAACTGTAAAATGAAAGTTCTAAGATATTTTTTGACTTCTACTTGGGTTTCCATACAAATTCAAGAAAGTGCTTTCTACGTATTAGCTTTTGTCAACCTCAGTTCACGGGTGGTGAACCTTAGGACCACATGTTTCACTTTCACCGCATTGTTTTCATCATGCATTGGTTCTGATCTATGAAAATCTTTGCTTTATTAGTTTTGAAAATTGAGGTTTCACCTTATGCTGATGTGTACATTTATGTAATCCACAATGCTATAACTCTGTCTCATGCCTTGCAGAGGACCCGACAACGGAGATGGTGGTTCTTCTGACCATACTTTCAGCCATTTTTGTACCCAGAAAGCACCACAGATCGCCGCTTGTTCTTTTCGTTATGTATGATTTTGTGGCTACACTGCCTTCTTCTACATTGGTTTACTTCCCCTTATAACTAACTCAGCTGCTTAATCTCTTATATTTTTGAGCCTATTGGGACATCAATTGATGTAAATGGGGAGAAAATGGCTATCTACGAGGAGCAAAAGTTCAGTTTTTTTTTCTTTTTTCTTTTCCTATTGTCCATGAGATTGAACTCGAGACCTCCTCGGAGATTGAGTGTCGCTTAGGCCAAAAGGTGATTAACGATGTTTAATTCTTAATCTTCCATCGTATTTTGAATAAGCGGTAACAACAGACCAATTATGAGAGTGAGCCTGTTGTAGCGAACGTCTCTCAAATAAAAAGTGGGCCTTCTGCATGAACTTCCCACCATACGGGCCCACATCTTGTTTGAGAGCTACTGCATATGGTTGTTCATACTCCGTGTGTAATAATTTTTTCATTCTTGTGGGAAATCAATTTTAATATACGGGTATATTGTGACGTTTCGACTCAACGATACAATACTCGTAAGTCTTCGTCCACATAATTTGTGTGTCATCGATACGAAATTGCAGTGGCGGTCAATTATGCAAGACTGGACGGACAGGACACGCACGATTCTGCGGTTTCTCGTTTTTAGTCGGTCTTCCCCCCTCCCGTAATTGTCAAGAGCAGAACAAGTCACTGTGCCGACGTGTCGTGTGCGTTCGGGGTCTTGACTTGTATTGCTTAAAATATAAGCAATTGAAACGCATCAAGTTCGGTCCTAACATTTTGTCGAGGCGTTCAGAAAGGGAAAGAGATGTTCTTCAGATTCCTTCATTCTAATTCATCAAGTCTGGAGATTCGGGTTATTAAAATTTGATCAAATGACTACAAATAAGAGTTCATTTTAAAAGTTATAATAATTTTAGCCGTTAGATTAAATTTCGATGACCAGAAACCCTGAACTTGATGGATTAAGAGGAAGAAATCCGGAAACGATCCCTTTCATTAAGTTGTCAGGGAACTGGCCAATAATGTATATCAAGCTTACACCCTCGATGCTCATTTTCCGATCCATTATGCATTGAAGAGGCACACCAACGAGTGAGAGAGTTAAACATATACAGAGATGTGGGAGATGGAGATCAAACTCAGGACATCGCGCAAAAGAGGGCATGATACTATGTTAGACAATCAAATGCCCAAACGTCAGGAAAGGGTCGGTCTGATCAAATTATATTGGTCATACATCATATGTAGTGAAAGAAATTATCTAAATCAGAAGTTTCCATTTCATTTGTACGGGCTATGTTAACACCGAGCATAAATTTTCTTGCTAGTTTAGTCACAAACCTAACTCGGATAGGTAAAATAGTGGACATGACCATCCAGTCAGTCCCATCTCCTAACGACAAGAAAATTCCACACGGATTGACCATTAATGTGTGGTTTTGAATACAAATTTAAAGAGCTCTTGATTAGTCTAAAAGTTCACATTAACATCAAGCTCCTAATCCTAATACTAATCTAATTTCAACAAAAGGACAACTAAACTCTCTTCTTCCGTAATGAATTATTATGTTTGGAATAGACCACTCGACTAATCTCATCCACGTGAAATTTCGTGTACAGTTTCTTTCTTACTTAAATCTGTGCCCTACCTTCGGTTTGAAGAAAATTTAAAAGTCAACATAAATTTATTTTTTCAAACGAGACCTAATAACGTCTTTTACTAATCCAATTTCACGAAAGGTACACAATTTTGAAGCTTTATCAATATTGGTTGGAAGAAACATTTCACATCACTTAATTGATAAAGTTAATTAGTCCCTTCCTCCCAGGTGTCGTATGCATTGAGGAACATGTCATCAGTTGCCATCTCCACAGATGGACTAGTCTCTGGACATATGGGGTAGCACTCGACGCCCCATCACATGTTCCTTGTATTTTCTTGCCGACACACTGCAAGAGCAAATCGATCACACTTGTCCGCAGATTCATCACCTCTCTATTCCATGAAAACGAAAGCCTAAGTTAGGATAATCTATGTTTTAAGGCCTCAAGCAGAAGGATAATCTTGAAGGCTTATTTTTCTATATTATTTATTTAAATTACATAATAAATAAGATTTTCTTTTTTTTCCTTTTTTCTGATTAGTGATTTAGTTTAAGAGTAATGCTACACTTTTGTATTTTTTATATTATATCCGTATCATTATCCTAATGGAAACATGACTCATTGACACAAGTGGATTCCATTTCTTCTAGAAAGAGTAATACAAATATGGTATGAAAAATATGGATAAACTAGCTTTTTTGTTAGCTTAATGAGACCATGTATATAACACGCTAAAATATTTATCGAAAAATATTGCAAACGATCGATGTTAAGGGTCAGGTAATGAATCTAAATCACACAAGCTACAAGTTTCTTACAATAGTATCATGTTTTATATAAAATAGTGTATTCAATCCGACTGTAAGGAATTTTTATGGAGTTATAAATTCATATAGACTTTGAGTTGTATATCCTATGAAATCAAATTGCGACCACATATTCCTAAACCTTTATAGACTCATTTGAATTCATGATTAAATATATCCTAATTTTTGGTGGACTTTTATTAACTCCTTCGGATTGAATTCACTATTATCTTGTCAAACTTCAATTATATCGAAGAAAGAAGGTGTCAAATTCTAGAAAAGAACGTATCAAACTTCAGTTATACACGTCCATTTGTGCAGTTCCATTTATTGATTTTCCACGAACGAATTAGGTCGCTCGCTCACTGCTTTAAATCAATTTATAATATAATACTCGACCATTTTTAGTTTTGAAAAATTAAAAATTAATATCTTGTTTGGTAAATTTTTATTTTTTTCAAATTAAAAATTAAAAAGTGAAAACTCTCAACTCAAATTGTTATTATCAGACAAAATTTCAATTTTTAATTTTTATAAATAGAAAAATTAAAATTAAAAACAAAATAATTATCGAATAGCGACTTAACAAATTAGCTTCCAGTCAATGGTTGAGGTTCAGTAGTCCCAACATCCAGAGCCACACATATTAATTTGAATGCCCTCACAAACAATTGTAGGGATGAAAATCAAATATGCATTTGATAGTTCCCCTCCCTCCCCTTGGTTAGACAAGCCCGTGAGGCTATTCGTCTGAGGTTTAATTGCAGATAGACACATAACAAATATTTTATTGTGTTTCAGTATAGAAATTCTGAACTTTTTAATTGTTAGATATTTGATTTTTTATTGTGATTTTAACAAAAAAATTCATAGTTAAAAAGTTCAAAGTATCAAATACTCCGAAGCATTATAAGAAATTAAACATAATACCTAGCAAAAAGAAATTAAGAGATATAAACCCTAAACCCTAAACCCTAGTTCAAGCAAATGTGACTCTTAATATTCCTAAACCCTATTTCAAGCAAATGTGACTCTTAATATTTAGAAAACTAGTATATAATTAAGAAACAAAGTTGAAAAATCAACCAAACAAACTTTTGATTTTTGTTTTTGGTCATTTCTTGACCGACTCATGCCCCAATTAACTTTTATTTTCTCCAAAAAATCTTCGACTCAAAGCATTATTGTGAAGATTAGTATCTCAAGTGCTGTACACGTGTAGTCGGTCAATGTGTAAGGTCAAAATCGTGATCCATTTTATTTATATTCTTCAATTAGGGATCAGGATCTTCTCCAGAGCAAATGAAGAGGATCCTCTTGACTGGATCCATCGAACCGTTCAAGTTTTATCAAACAGCTACAATTATTATACCTTTTAGTGGAACTCCTTATTTATAGCCGTTGAATAAAATTTGAACAGCTCGATTGGCTTGATCAGAGAATCCTCTCCATTTGTTCAGGAGAGGATCCTGGTCCTTCAATTAGCACTACTATTTATGCATGTGGCGCGAAGGTTGAATGACTTTAGTAGATAATTACAAATTTACCACTTAAAATGCATGTAGCGAGTATTCATGCAGCTCTACCCACCGACTTAAATCTAATCGAAAACCGAAATTACAACGTGATTGGCTAGCATTAGTATGTATTTAGCAAATCATCATCGGCTTGTGGCTACCAATACGGTAAAATTCTTTATAGTTTTTCCAGGTTCAGAAATAGTGGATAACCATGATTTGCTATCAGTTTTTTTTTTTTTTTTTGAACTTAAAAAAAAACACAAATCATCATCTAACAGTGGAGATGATAATTATATTGAATAATATAATGTAAGTATTGTAGTCAAATTTCAGTTACAACATCACTAAGAATAAAATAAAGAATAATACTTGCATTCCTTTTGGAGAAATGAACTCGTTTCTCTATTCACAAATAACGAATCTTCACTGTATAATTTCATAAGCGGAACTCTTCAATTTTATAATCTTCATTTGAAGATCATCCTTATGAAAATTATTCACATTAGAGATGATAGTCATCTAAATGTATCAAATACATTTATGATGTAATTACCAAATAACATATTTATGATGAACCGTTAATCCATTTGATACATTTGAATAACCAAATGATCTATGATTCAAATTTAATTTTTATTAAAATGATTCTCAAATGAAGATTAAGAAATTAAATGATTCTGATAATGAATTTTTTATCGTGAAGATACGTAAATTGTAATTAAACGATTCTAATAATGAAAAGTTTCCCAAGATACGTAAATGGTCATTTTCAAATTTAAATCACCAAGTCATTGCGTCACAGGAGTCAAAGAAAATATTGCATATTGGAAATTAACAAAATGGTTATGCGGAAAATGAATTGATCAAGTTTTACTTTGAAGGGTTAAAAAAAACCAAAATCATATCGATAATTCTCTAATAAATCATATTATTAAACTAGGATAAACAAATACGAATTAACCCGACCGAAACAAATTCTCTGTTGAGTTCTAAGGTATAAAATGAAAAATGATAGAAAATTGACTAATTGACAAAACATCCCCCAATTAATCATCAAATTAAATAAACCCCTCACACTAACTTTATTTATTTATTCCCCTATAATTTCAACCCTGCACAAATCCATTTCATGAGAGCGCCACACTGACCAGCACAACAGCCAAAGACACCAACACAATCGAAGGAGCCGCTACTCCACGTAACGCTCCATTATTTGACGGGGCAGTCGACTGGGACCCTGGTGGCGGAGAAGTAACAGTTCCCGGCGGTGTGCCCGCAGGCTGGCCGGATGGAGTAGGTGTAGCCGGCCCAGGCACGCCGGATGGAGTAGGTGTAGCCGGCCCAGGCACGCCGGATGGGGTAGGTGCGGGCCCCTCCGTGGGCGGTGCGGGTGGAGAAGTAGTTGGAGTATAGCCAGACGCCGGAGCTGGCACCGGAGATGTTGGAGTGCTGGTTGACGGAGCTGGAACTGGAGAGGTTGACGGCGACGGCGACGGTTGTGATGACCCTGGCCCTGGTGAAGCAGATGGAGGAGTTGTAATCAGTGGTGATGGAGATGGAGAGACCGGGCCCCCAGCTGGGGGTAGCCCGGGCCCTTGTGGTGGGGACGCAGCAGGAGGGTGGTAGGGCTGCTGAGGAGCGGTAGGGCTAGGGCCAGGAGCCATAGGGCTAGTAGGAGGAGAAGGGAGGACTGGTGGCTTGGCGTGCCTCGGGGCCAAGACAATAACAAGAAGCTTCTGACCCTTTTGACAATTACCATTTTGGCCGCTGATAAAGTAGAAAGGTCCAGACCTATCGAGGGTGAAGTCTGAGTCGCCACCGTCGAGTTTCTTAATAGGGTTTTGGGTGTTGCAGCTGAAGTAGTCGTCCTTGTTCACGACGAGCACCGAGTCTGACCCTTTCTTGTATTTGAAATCTGTATGCGTACACGTGGCATGAGAAACAAAAGTCAGGACCTGAAATATAGGTGGATAAAAAACACAGGAAAATAAAAACTGAAATTTAGGATCTATTGGATAATATATTTTTCTCTTTTATTTATATCTTTTTGTTGGTTTGTGAATAATCCTTTTATTTAATTTAATCAGCTAACTCGAAAAAAATCATGTATAACCGAAGTTGATGTTGTGCAACCAAGGTAATTAGATTTTTCATGTTTTATGTGTTCGTATTACGATGTTCTTTAAGGTAGATTATTAGAAACGCGAAATAACTTTCGTACAATTCTATTCCGTGTTTGAATTCTCAAGATGACGAAAATAAAGAGTGTTATGTATAAGAAGAAAAAAAAAACTAATGAAAAATGTTTGAAATTTTTGAGTTTTAAAGGGTAAAGTGAATAATACCATGATTGATTTTTTAATATAAAAATATGATTTTTTTTTTTAAATAAAAAGTACTTTTCGATAAAATCCCTTAAAAAAAATGCATGTGGAAATTATTTTTCTGCAAACAAAAACATCGGCAATGATCCAAACTAAAAGATACACAAATCATTAGTGAAAATATTTAGAGAGAGAGAGAGAGAGAGATCTTACGTAGTGTGTCATTGATATTGAACCTGTATTTCTGAGCCCAGTCGCTGTAGCTCTGAGAAGGGTTCACAACCCACCCATCTCTCCCACCAACATTTAATTTGTACCCTTCTACGGATGACAAACACAAGCAAAACAACACCAACAAGATTTGAAGCCAAACAAATCTCCCAAACTCCATGAGAGAAATTAAGAATTGATCAACAAGATCAAAACAAAACAAAACAAAACACACAGATCAAACAGTAACAATATAAACTCTGACTACATATATGTTTTTTTTTCTTTTCAAATATATAGGGACCGAAAGCGATGGAAATCGAGATGCACAAACACCAAAGATGATCTGCAATTTAGGAAGAAAAAGGCAGAGACTTTCTAGAGAGAGAGAGAGAGAGAGAGAGAGAGAGGAGAGAGAGAGAATGGAAACTGAAGCTGGTGAGGGGATGAGTTAGAGAAAGAGTGGCATGCTTATAAGGGCAAATGAGGGATTATATCACCTTTGCAGGAGCAGAGCTCTTTATGCGTGGCAATATGATATGGCGACGTACGTTTAACGTGTTGGCTGCCGTTGATTTTTCTCCCTTATTTGGTTTACGCGTGGCATAATCCTACCGACTTAACGGTTTTATTTGGAGGAATTAATTTAATGTAATGGGTTGCCTAGGCCCAAAGGTGATGACTGATGAGGATTACTGTAATTTGATTTGTAATTTGCTACGCAAGTGACTAAATGCTTTCCTTTAAAAACCCTAAAAATACAAAAGGTTCCAATGTCAAATTGGCAATCTAATTAAGTGAATTCTTAATTACGAATTGACAATCTAGCAATATAACATGATAAACCATCAGGCAATGAAAACATTTTTACTTTTTTTTGTTTTTTTGGTGAACCATTATTACTCGTTTTATATAGGTATCGATATATACAAAATTCGAACATGGACATAAATCAATATATTTTGACAACCATATGTTTCCTTAAATTGTATCCCGGAGGTTGAAACTTTCCCTAATTTCCTCCAATCTTTCAATTTGGAATCTATCAAATATAAAAAGCTACAAGTGTCAAAGGTGAGGTGGTAATTCAATATTTGTGTAAAAATAGAAATAAAGGTAAATGTGTTGTGTGTTTAACATTTTTGTTTAAATTAGCGTCCCTAACCTCCAAACGGTGCACACACACAAAGCAAATGACAAAGAAAAAGATAATTAGTGTAGAGTTGGAAGTGTGTTAGACGCAATTTTGTTAATTACCTAAATTACCTCAAAGAGTATGATTTACTTTTTTTTTTTTTTTGTCAAGGAGTATGATTTACTGTCTAAGGCATAAGCATCCATGGCAACACCACGAGGTTTAGAGACTTCAAGCCTTTTAAGATTTCTGAGGGCTCGTTTGGAAAGTGATTTTAAGACAGTCAGAATCACTTCTGATATGAGGTGCTTCTCCATAAAATCGCATAAATCACTTCAATTTTATGTAGAAGCATATGGGAGGTGCTTCCCCTCAAAAGTGATTCTAGCCCTTCCGCAATCACTCCCAAACGAGCCCTGAGTACCTTCGGAGCTCTGGTAGCAAAGAACCACCACATAACCAGTCCGCAGGGAGGGTTCAAAGGAATTTGGAAACGAACATTTATGAACAATTATCATGGATTACCAATATTTCCCTCAGCTCCATCCAAAAAAATAAAATCATACAGAATTACAGAGTGATTCATCCTTTTTCCTCCACTGCTCAAAGGAAAAATCTACAGACCTGATACACAATACGAGCAACAGCCGATACCATAGGAGAAAACATTTGTAGAAAAATCCAGAGTCGTCGATAGATGGTTGAATATTACATTTGTGTTTAGCTGGCCAAATGTCTGGGAGAGCTTTTGAACATACTGTGCCACATGAAAGCTCTTGAAAGCACCATCTCGAGTTCTTGGTGAGTCCAGTTATGCGTCGGAAGGTGTTGAAGAAACATTACCAACTCCTGGAAATCAAGCTTCTGAAGCTCTTCTGACCACTGTATATCAAATCATAGAGGATTTCAGTTACTGACTTCAACTCCGTTACGCAAGAAAACCTAGAACAATTTAAGCTGAAAATATAACCAACGAACACAGAAAATAGTCTTTCTGATTATCTGCTGTCAAATTTACTCAAGCACAAGAACATAGTAAACAGTGTAACAAATAGCGCATTTAATTTGAGTCCCAATTTGTTAAATATGCCTGCCAAAGTTTTCTTTCTTATGGTTTTTAATGACATGGCATTTTTATCGTCAATCAAATCTTTTTACCATTTTCAAACTTCAAAAACAAATTTAAAAAGTAAAAAAGAAAAACCACCACGGTCAGTTGGCGATGACACTAAAAAAAAACACAATGGAAGGCGCCTTCATGCAAAGTAATCAACATTTAAACTTAAACGGCAAGCAAGGCAAACGGCAAGCAAGGCTGCAAGAATGCATTTATGTTTATTATGTGTTAAATGAAAAGCAATTGACAGTCTATTTCTTCAGTGTTGAACATGCTGCATGAAAAAGGTCTTTACCCCTATATAAAGAGTCAAGGTTATCACAAACGATGATTTGTTTCCATGAGTAGAGCTATAAAACATGGTAGCCTTCCGAACCCCCAACATTTACCAAACGGACAGAGATATTGTTAAACGACAAATAAATCAATACGAACATTTCCTTATCACAGGCTCACAGCTACTACATCCAAACACGTAATCAAGGAAACACATTCTATCTTACCGTTAGAAGAAAACTGGCAAATATATACACAAGGAAATCTGGCAATGCATCTCCTTCGGCTAGGTATGTATCCCACAGACGGGAAATAAGATTGAAAGGAATCTAAAAGGAGAAAAGAAAAAAAATTCCATTAGCTATGCAATAAATTACAGTAGGTTCGCATTGTCTCGTGCACAAAAACAGAGGAAGCACACATCAAGTACATAGAAGAGATCTGTAGAAGCAAACCTCGCGTATTAGAAGACAGTTGAACCACCGAAAAGCAAATTGAAGAAATTCGAGCCCTTGCTCCTCCACATGTCTAGATACAGGTTCTAATGCAGAAGAAAGAAAACTAATGAATATACACACGAAGTTTGAAAAAAAAAAAAAAGAATATACACATGAAGGATAGCAGAATTTTGACATGTTTCTTGCATCCCAGAGCATGGGCATATGCCATCTTCTGAAGATATTACATGGAAGTTTGTAAAGTATACAAGCAAAAAGCATGCAAGCAAAAGTTGGTCTTTCCTTCAACAAAACCAACCACATAAAATATATTCTTTCAACGACTCACATTTAACAACCTTTCACTACAAAATGATGTGCAAATGTGCAACACCATTTCATTGCATCAGATGGAGATTTAAAAGAACTGAAATGCAATACACACCACCTTCTTCATAAAATTATAATATATAGGAAGTCCAAATATACATAATGACTCCATATGTCAGCCAGCAAGCATCTCTAGGTTGCTATATGCAAGTCCAAATATGCATAAAGAAAAGCAAAGAGACTTCCATATTGAAAATTATGCCAGAGAAGAATATATTAAAATGGGTCTAGCAAAATTAAAATCAGCTTAAGGACACTGCACATATTTGATTCAGTTCATCCAGGGAAAGGCGTGTAAGAATCAGAAAACAGAAGCAAAAAAGTGGGGGTTACCATCAATCCGCCTGACCACTTCCTTTAGTTTAAACACAAGCCTCTGGATTCCCGGCTGAGCAAAAGTGTAATGATCTTGCATACCTTCAAGTAAATTTGATAGGCACCAATAGCAGTCAGCCTCTATATTAGATATTTTATCAGGAGACAGATCAGAGATCGACCAATTATCCACACTCCCCTCCAAGTATTCTGACAAGAAAACAACTAGAAAAGGAGTAACAAGATCATTTATTCCCTGAACATATCCACTTGCAGGATGTCGAATGGCCCTGAAAAACACAAGGAGAAGTACCTTGAGAAGATATAACTAATAACCATACGAATTACATAATTAAAAATTAAAATAAAATGATGGAATCTTGATATCATACTCCATATCTACATGATTTTTCCCTCTTTTTAAATCTAAACTGTTGGAATCCAACAACAGCTCAGAAAATTAAATAGAAACAATTCACTTAACCAATATACCATGAATTGTTGTCTGCATTTGATAGTCTAAACTTCTCAGTTAGAGGAAACAACGGGAAACATGTTTCACATAAATGAGGCCTAATCGCAGTAGGGACTTACCATAGAGGACACAAGTTTCACATAGTTTAAACTTCTCAGTTAGAAGAAACAACTGGAAAACAAGTTTCACATAAACAATGGTATAGAAAAGCTTTATCACTACTCACTATTTCTCCCTGCATGGTCCAAATCTCAGTAGAGACCTACCATCAAAATACCATGAAATGAACGTGGACACTTGAATCATTCTGATCAACATTACTAAATAACAGTGAAGGTGTAGCTAAGTATGTATAGCTAAGTGACAATAACAATTTGAGATTCATGCCCATGCCAGCCCTCTTAATGCACAAATGGTAAGAACACCAAACCTACCAGGTTATTGCAGAGAACATGTAGATATGAACTTAAACAAGTCGCTATCAACTTGACACCACTACGCCCAAACAGTTTAGAGCTATAACTACTTTGGTAAAACCAATAGGGCAATCACAAATGTTTTCAAGTCTGACTGGTAATAAAAGCCTCTAAACTTAGAGCTGTTAAAGCATTATTGGTATGGACATGGGCTGGTTTTTGAGACTGATGCACGGCACTAAACAGCACGATAATTTAGAGACAAAATCATATCTCACTGTTCCATATTGTGAGCTACAACATAATCAGCAAGGGTCTAATGAACCAAAGCCCTTTTTATGAACCCTACAACTAAGACAATTGCTCTGGAATTCCTAGATCAATAAACCTATTTAAATTTTACACTTTTGTTTTTAGGAACCAGCAGGTCCAGTAGATGCAGCTTAGAACAACCAGTAAGAGTTTGCATGAGAGCATTTGATGTAAAAAACAAGCCAACAATGACTAGTAATTTAAGATATAGTATTTAACCAGGTATAAAGGATGCGCTCCAAGGATTTCTGGACTTGCTCCTGCTGAAAAAAAGATACATCTGGCACAGTTCTGGGGCAATCAACAGCAATCTAATATGGTCAAAATAGCTAATTGTTAAATCCAAGAACAAGATATTAGCACTAAGAAAGTTGGCAATTGTTTAACATATAAAACACCTGACGAAGCATGTTTATCTCATCATCTGAACGCTCAGTATCCGGAATATCATAGTACTCAGAAACACAGTCAAGATACTCAAGGCGCTTCCTTCTTAGAACCCCCTCCCTTCTATCTGAATTAGATGGTGCATATCCCTGTTGTCAGTTCATATTTTAATTTCAAACAAGCCAGAACATTTACAAGATAAACGCAATCCAGGTTATCAAAATAGCAAATAAAACAAGACCCTTTTCTAAGGTGATGGTATCTTCAAATGCATGGTTTAGGACTTCCACTCCAATTGCAGAAAACAAACCCATAACTCACAAGGAAAAAAGTGGATTGATAAGCTTAATAACACAGTAACACATGCATACGACCTTAGGTACCAAGCCTGGGATGCACATTGGACACCATGGACACCACTGAAAGAACTAGGCACCCATGACCAGCTAAAGGCAGCAATGGTTTTAAACTTGCGGTGAACAAAACATGTAGAATACAAAAAGAAAAGACAGTAAATAATCTACAGGGACATATGGAGGGAACCTAGCTGCTTCCCTCTCACAAGGTCAGCACAAAACCAATGGCTTCTGTCTGATTCTACTTTAGGCAGCTTTGGAAGCAATTTCAATCAGACCTTTCACAAGCCTATTATACATAAATTAAGCCAAAGTAATGTACACAGTACTGGACTAACCCCACCCAAAACTTCTCCTTCCTCTAATAGGCAAACAGGCAATAATTCTAAAGCAACAGCAACTAACATGGTTAAATATCTTATTCTAAAAAAAACATGGTTAAATATCTGTGGTTAATTACTAGTGCATTGGATAACAAATCCAAAAAATGCCATAGTGCTTTTAGAAGAAGAATCAAAACATAGAGCTTACCAAAAGAAGCCTCCATATGTCGGGCCGCATATATGGCGGTATGCCACTCCAAGCCAACTCACGCAACTTCTCTATATAACAATTCAAAATTCAATTTGAAAGGAAATGAAAAGAAATGAAAGATCCAAAATTCAATCAGTGCAAAAGAGAAACTTGGGGTAACAGATTTATCACAGAGTGACCTAGGCTACAAGAATGAAATGCTTGATCATAGCAGTTACAATAACACGTGTGAAAGTTTAGATTTCAAATCACGAGGATGCCCACTAAATGATGAAAGGACTACACAAAATTTTGAAGCTAAAATGCAACAAACAACACCCCAGGGTAATGTTTATTTCTCTCCTTATGACAGTTGTGAAGAACAGGGAGCAGATTAGGTTTTGGGAGCACTGGTCGATAGAGGGGAATCTCCTTTGTGTGCACATTTTCCATATCTGTATGGACTGCCCAACTCTCATAGTACCAATTGCCAATAAGTCTTATATCTCCCTTCCGGACTCTCTTTGACATGCAGCTGTTTCTTAAGTCTCTGCTTCATTTAAATGTTTTGCAATATCAATTTGAGATGCTATATGACATTGCATGAGTTCCTAGGAGCTAGTTTAGAGTCTGTATAGATCAATTCAATTTTCAGGTTGATAGCTTGTCACTATGTTTCTTTCTGTGCTTAAATCGTATCAGAAAACACTTTTGTTTTTCATACTAAAAAGATTAAATTTAATTAGAATAACAGATTCTAACAAGTAATCTGAGCACCACCCAGAATATACTCAGAAAAGAAACATTTTAGCTTTACATAATCACACTTTGATAATTAGTGGAAGGGGAGAAGAAAAGCGGGGGAGGGGAATTTAAAGAGAAACAAAGTCCTTAAGTACCTAATATCACTGTTGTCCCTGAAAGAACCTTTGTGAACTTCATAACTCTTGCAGAATCAGTAGCTCTAGCTCCCATGGTGGATTTCTGAGCTCCTTTGGAAATATTCTCAACGTTCGAGGTTGATGATGTTAACTTATTTGAATTTGCATTATTGCTGGGCTTGCCTAGACCCTCAGCGTCTTCCTATTTTAGAAGTAAAAGTACCACTAGTTACATTTCAGTTAACCAATTATTGCAAATGGATTTATTTGTTTACTTTTCAAGCTCATTAGACAAAAAGGAGATAAAAAGAAACCTCCAAGGCTCTGCGATCACTTGTTTCAGCATCATTGAATGATAAGCTCCTTTCGTAATTTGGAGAGGGCACTTGTAATTTTGAATCCAGCAGGTTTGACCTCCTAGTCAGTAAGACTTTACCGGGAATACTACGACCTTTGAGCAACCTAAATATCAGGAAAATATGATCAAACCAAAAATAATATTATAAACAATAGATCTTATTTAGATCAACATTTAGTAACTGAAGTACACAACAGAATCTAAAGAATTGTGGACAAGCTACCAGAAGAGACATAGGTTACTTCAGTTTGCGACCTTAAACTACACATACATAACCCAGTACTTATCATAACTGTTGACACGAACATTGATCTGAAAGGAGTCGTTTTGTCATAACTGTTGACATGAACATTGAACTCCAAACAAGGGAGATATCTGATAGAACATTATATAATGCAATGACGGAAAGGTGTCGTTTTGTCAGAAAGCTCGGACAATCTAACGCAAAGTGGATCTTATCAAGATTGGGACAGTGCAAGACTGGGACAGGGTTAATGAATAATACGCAAGAACCTTCATCACACTTACGGTTATAAGTTTATTAACATATAACGAATCAGACTATCTTCCACACTGAACCATGGCAGTATTGGTTCAATCTAAGTAGCCTAAAGAACATGCTTGCTAGTCTGTCAAAAACATCCAGTAAAAATCAAATCTAGCGTCACCAATTTTCAGCCAAAATGACATTGACTTGAGGTTAACACATAACAAAATCGCCAGCCAAATGAACTAAGCAAAAGATAGGTAAGAAACAGATATAAAATGTGAATCACATATTCCCTCAAAATTCAAAAAGTCACTTCTGTTTTCCTACATTTTCCAATCTAACCACAGAGATCTCCAAATCACACTAATTTTCTCACTGATTTCGCATCAAACACATCGAAATGAACAAAACCCACATTCATTTTTTCAACCAACTCTCAGAATTTGAGAAATCAAAATTCAAAAGCTATGCTTTTTACAAGTTGGGACCAATTCCAATCCCCAATGCAATGCATTAGAGTCATTAACGAGTGAAAAATTGCCTCCTAATTATTATAATTCAATATTTATTCTTCAAACACGAAGCTTTCTGCAAACATGTATTCAAATCTGAGGAAAATCACAAGCGAAAATCATCAAGAAATTAATAAAAAATACGAAAAAAAATTACCCTTGAACATTTCTGAGGGTTTGGTTGAATCTGGAATCTGGGGTTGAGATGGCGCTTTCTTTCCTGGAGTGGTTTTCTTCTCTGTCGGAGCTCTGATTACTCTTGTTGTTCATGGCTGTTGCTCTACAACGACCATGCTGTTTTCTTCCTGTTGTTTTTTTCGGTGCTTGTTTTTGTTGTTTCTCTCTGTCTCTCTCTACAGAAGATCAGGTAGGAAAATAACAAAAAAAAAAAAAAGAGGCAAAAATACAAGAAAAAGAAGTCTCCAACCTTTTTTCCCCTTTATTTTTCTTTATTTTTCTGTGTGCTAATGCTATAATAATGGTTTTAAGATTTTTATAACTCCTTATTTGAATCCATGCAAGTGTTCTCCGAGTTTGTTTATCGTAAATAATATTTAGTGCTTCGTGAAAAGTCTATTAATATTCTTATTAAATATCATGTGAACGACCACGTAACTTCCTAAGAAATCACTTATATCGAAATTCATTATCAATTAACCAATGTGAGAATATCATTCTCAAAAAACATTTTAGATAAAAAATCTATTTTTTTTTTTTATCAAACATATTATCTTTCAAAATATTATGTATAGCATTTGATTCGACGGCTTCGGGTTACAATAGAATTTTACAGAAATGATCTTCAAGTGATAATTTAATAAATTATTAGTTAAATTATTAAAGAATATTGTGAAGGGGACTAGGCAAGTGAAGTGATAATTTAATAACCTATATAATTTCCTTAAGATAATATTATAACAAATGAAGCTTTTATACTTTCGAAAATAAAAAATAATATTAAATCAAAGGTTTAGTTGATTTTTAACAGACGAAACTAGTACCATCTAATTTAATTTCTTTTAGAATTAAAGGTGTTCTCATGGGGTTGGATCTGTTTTTCTGTTAAAGCCTCATTTTGGTGTTTAATCTCAATTCGAAATAACTCACTAGATTTAATCTATTTTAGAAAATAACGGATGTCAACTTCCAAATATCGTCAAAGTTTAATGAAAACGAGAATTCATCATGAAAGTAATTTATCCCTCGCAATCATACCATTTTTTCAGAGATTAATGAGAGAATTTTCCAATACAACCAATCTACCACCTTCAACTAAATAATATTTGCAATTTGACATTTATTCTTTTCTCTCACACAATTTGAATCCAGTCTTCAACACTAAACAAGGCCTCATTTTCTCGTATCGTTATCTCATCCACGTACACAATAATAGATGAATGAATTAATTTATAAGAACTTTAATAAAAAACTTCTGGTACTGTTTACCTTTATCACAAAATCATATTTTTACACTAAAAAATCAATTCTGTACTATTCAGTTTACCCTTTATTTTCTCCTTATCGTTGAAACTCAAAGTTTTCAAACCCTCAAACCCTTTTCATTAGTTTTCCTTTGGGGAAATGTTATTAGCACTCCAAAAATCTCATTTGGCACTCCAATCTTTCCATAATTAGAAAGAAAAATACCCTTGTGAGAAATCTAGAATGAGATTTTTGAAGTACTAATAACAATTCTCTTCCTTCAATTTATTAGGGTTTTATACATAAACTTGCAAAATTGACTAAAGAGGGTTGGTGAAGATACAAATGCTAAGCAAAATGATACAAATGTCAAACGTCTGACAGAAAAGGTATTGATTGATTAACAATGGTGGAAAAACAAGATGCCATTATCAATTTATCACCACCAAAGCAGAGACCCACACAAAATTTTCACCAACTACAAAATATACTTGAAAACACCACCCAACTCAAATAACAAAAGACTAAATCATCACGGCAGGATCTTGCGCCGGCGGCGGGGTGTTTCTCGCTTCACGTACATTTTCTCCGTTTCATTCAGCGGTCGGCTTGAACCATCTGGCTGGCTGACAAACTTCCAGCCGCCACCACCTCCACGCTTTCCTCTTGGTCCTAGTTTTTCCACGGTGAAGTTCCACCCGTTTGAAGTCCGACGACGACTATGCTTGTGGCAGAAAACCTCTCCTTTCATCTGCACACAAGTGAAACCATCACTTAAAGGGATAACAAAAGCATTGACAGATGATACAAATGGCATTATCAAAATACTGAATAGTCAATCTATGGTGAAATAGTGCCTCGAATCACCCTATACATAGTCGTCGTCATCATTCTCTAATAACAAAGAAACCGTCTTTTACTTTTCAATGAAAGTATTTCCCTCTCTATATCATTAGAGCATGGAAGACAAACCTCTTTACCCGACAAGTCAATACAATTCGAGTGCCCAAAAATTCCCACCTTATTGCCCTACCAATCCCCCCATGCTGACTTGATAATGGACGTCCCACAAAATTTCAACTGCTAAGCTTTAAGAACCAGAAATTGGAACCATAAACAAATTCATGGTGAAAACAATCAAAATCTACATACACCACAATTGGATATGGCACTTAATTTCAGTCACCAAATTTATCAGCCCACATTTACTTATTAAGACTCGCCTAATCTGTCACCCTGTCTTAACTTAAGACTCCTAACCAGTTTGCTTGTTCACCATAAAGTCCATCAATTATTTGTGTAAACAGGCCTGTAAGGGAGGAATATTGTAATCTATTGAAGCCACTTCAGTGGGAAAAAGAAAAGAATGATGCAAAAACATCGTATAATTTCCAATGATTCATCCTTGAAGAAAAAAATATGAACAAAGAGAGAGAAAAGCTAATAATAATGAGCAGATGTAACAGTAACACCAACTATAGCACTAATACTTTGTGGTACAGATGTATGCTTTTTTCTTTGATATAATAAATGTTAGATTCCTTTCTTTTCTCATGGCAAAGTCAGGATTATGGAACTTACTTTCATTTTGTTGAAGTTCATTCTCTGGACAAACTCTTGGTAGAGCATTTCATCTTCTTTCTTCGAGATTTCATAATGAACTTCATCCAAATCTCTGGTGGTCCCATCCCAACCCTCTGGCATAACCTTGAAATCAGGTTTGTAGGGAAGGGATGCCACATGGAATTCGCGGTCATGAGAATTAAAAAACCTGAAACCAGGAAAGGAGTTATGCACCATGAGAAATACAATCTGGCTATTACATCAGCTCAGCACCACCACACCTATAATTTTGCGACTAAAATTAACGCAGCAGGAAACCTATACCATCCGTATGAAGTATGCACAGAATGATTGATATCATTACAAAATTATTGGAACTACAGAACCCTTTGTATATATTTGAAGTAATGCTCGTGAATTGGTATCTTACTCTGGGCAGGTGTCAAGAAGGAGCTCAACAGAATCATCTAAAGGACGACCAAGTTTTTTCTCCTCTTCCTCCTCAAGCTCTTTGAGCCAAAGAATAGCATGCACTCTCTGCCTCATAATCCTATAATCCTTAGCCAGCCGCTCAACAGTATAAACCTCAGGGTTTTCCTTGTGCTTCTTATACATCTCAGCCTTCTCCGAGTCCTTGAGATAAGACCCTCTTGCACCAGGCTCACGCACTTGCTTCAGAAGCACACTTATCTCCCGCAATCTCTCTCCCCACCCATCCACAAACGTTTTACTTTTCTTGTTCTCTTCTTCCATTTCCCTTATTCTATCCTCAATTTCTTGCAAACCAGATACCACCGAAGATTGAGATGGGTCGAGCCCACTTGTCCGTCGGCCTACCACCTCCCCATCAAAATGCTCCTTGGTCAGTCCAGTCGACCATGCTGAGGCAGTATCCCACCCCAAATTATCTGATACATTATTGCTAAATGTTCCAGATGAAGGTTTATCCCACCCCAAATCATCTGATGCATTATTGCTAAATGTCCCAGACGGGGGTTTATCCCACTCATCTTTGCCATCATTTTCACCGTCACCTCCAAAGCTGAAAGAAAAGAATCGAGAAGTGATCAACTGACAAGATACGATATCATTCAATGGAAGCACACCATTGCTTCCCAAAGTCGGTTTGCTTTTCTCTCTCAGAAACTTTGTTGTGCTTGTGCCAATTGAAGTTGAGGAAAGACGGGATATAACGCGGTGCAGATTCTGCATTGCTGCAGTATTTTGCCCAGGAAGCAATCTACCAAGTCACACCACAGGTACTGAATATCCTAAACTCACCAAAAAGAGAGAAGAAATTTCTTAAGCGTCCACATGTCACCTGAAGTAACCCCATAAATCAATACAGATCAGTGCATATACTGTAACACTACACAGTAACACAAACACAGAGATCAAATATGGACACTTTACGAATCCATAACCCAAAGTACTGATCTTATGGCGGAAAAAGAATTCCAGAAAGAAAGAGCAACCGACATGTTATCTTAAAAGTTGCTAGTGTAAGTTAAAAGAAAGTTCCCATCTTTGCTTAAAGAAAATTGAAATACACTTATCTGAAAGACATTCGCTGTTCTGTTTACAACCAATGAATCCAAATTCCCAGAGATCAAACAAAGCATTATAACCTAGCACTGAAAAGACAAGGTACATTCATATACAAGAACAGATTGGGAACTTTACTATCCAAAAGTTCATAACTCCTAAACCAAAACAGCAATCGAATACTGCCTCAAAAGCCGCTCAAATTAGTTGATGCAGATTGGTGAAAGAAAAAAAAAAAATCCCCAACTTTAATTTAAAAATTTATATCCAAAATTTCTGTTTATATGAGCCACAGCCAATAATTCCATTTTCGAATACCAACCAACAGCAGAAACACACAAACATATAAATTACATTGCAGTTCGCGTGAAATGGGAAATTCGATAAAATTCAAAAGATTTATTCTCAGCAGCCAAACAGAAGTTGCAGGATTCAATTCAAAATATGTACACGCGTGAAATGAGAAATTCGATAAAATTCAAAATATGTTTACGCGCGGGTTCAAAAGTGTCAGAAGAGAGAAAGGAAATACCTTGAAGTTGCAGGATTCAATTCATCGGCAAAACCCTAAATCTAAACTAAATCATTTCGTGGCACACTGCATTGATCGGAAGCGAGACGCAGAGTATTGAAGATGCTCTGGAAAGATGCAAACCCCAAAACCCTCGGATGCTATGTGCTCACAAAATCCAGCTTTTTAATTGTCCTGGGCCTTGAACAGTATAGCTTGATGGGCCCAGCCCATATCTAACTAAGGGATGAAGTTGCAACTTTCAACGTGCCCGTAAGCAAAAAGTCATTTTATATTCTCGTTCTCTATGGTACCGTTTGGTACGTAGACGGGACAGAATGAAATGATATGAAAGATAGAACGAGACATGATGAAACAGGATGGAACAAAGATTTCGTGTCATGTTTGGTATTGGCAAGATGGAACAGAACTGAATTGGATTAAATGACTAATTTACCCTTTCTATTTGACTCTCGCTCTCCCGTTTCTCTGCTTTCTCTTCTTCCATTGTTTCTTGTTCTTCGCATTGCCTAGATCGATCCCGGTAAATCAAACTCAGTAAATCAAACCCATACTTTCTCTTCATTTCATTTTCTTTCTCTTCAATTCAAACTCATATTTCTCTTCTTTTAATTTCTTTCTCTTCAAACCAAACACAGAAAAATCCCAAATTGTTTTTTTTTTCAATTTACAGAGGCTTCGTCGAAGCGTCGGAGCGTCGGAGAAGAAGGTGGAGCGCGGAGGTGACGGCACCGGAGAAGAAGGTGGAGCGTAAAGGGACTGAACTGGCGGGCGTGGTCTCGTCTTTGCTATGTGACTGAGCCGGGTTTGGGCTAGCGTTGGGTTCCTGGGTTTGTGGTGGAGGAGGAGGCTACAGGAGAAAGGGAGAGCTTCCGAGGCCAAGGAGCAGAAAAAGCTCTTTCTGAAACCTTGCTTGATTTCAAATGGAGTTGCAATCACACCTGCAGAGAATTAGAAAATGGGTTGTTTGAATTTGGCTCCAACAGAGTATTTGGGGATGTTCAACGGAGAGGTTTGAGGGCTTTCAGGAGAGCGCCACCGTGAGAGCATCTCATCAAGCTGGGTTTGGGTTCAGATGGGTTTGCTGGGATTGAGTTCGAAGAGAGGGAGGCTACGGGAGAGAGAGGGAGGGTCGACAGTGGAATTAATGAAAAAAGGAGGAGTATTGTTGTCCAAAAAATTATAAATTTGTGTCCCGTAGGCTGGAACAAGTCATTCCGGGGGGTAAGGTGGAACCAAAAAATTACTAAAATTCGTTCCACAGGACAACTTGTCCCAGTCAATTTGGCGCACCAAGTGTAAGACGGAATGCATCATCCCACTGCGTTCCGTCACGTCCTACATACCAAACGTTACCTATATGCACTATTTGATTCATTCTAAAAAGAGACTGCAGTAATCACTTCCAATAACTTCAAGAAAGAAGTTTTATATGACATACGTCGTGGTCAATTATAACTTCTTATCAAGTAAATTGTTACGTGTCTTTTAAACAACTTGACAATCCGACTCAACCAACACACACAAAAAAATAGTTTGAAATGCCCATAACCATGTTCATGTCACGTAAGAGAGGGTTGAAGATTACTCGTGGATAATAGCAATCAATGTCCAAAACTGAAACAAAGCTTTGCACATGTTCACTTCTTTCACGAGAGAGGATAACTTGTGGTTCATAACAATCAACAATCAAAATTGACTCGTAAAAAAGTTAACTTAAATTTTTACTTTATTATCCTGAAGTATTGTAGTTTCAAGACTTTCATATATTAATTTTTTTTCATCCAGTCTCACGCCTAAGGTGAGAATTATTTCAATCAAAATTGACTCGTAAAAAAGTTAACTTAAATTTTTACTTTACTACCCTGAAGTATTGTAGTTTTAAGACTTTCATATATTAAGTTTTTTTCATCCAGTCTCACGCCTAAGGTGAGAATTATTTGGTACTTTCATACTTCTATTAGATGAATGTCAAGTGTCATTGTGGGCTACGATATTGTAAGATAGTAAAATTTTAAAAACCGAAACTACTCCACTTTTTATAGGAAAATCTGCCGCTGTCTTCCGTATTTGATATTTGTCCAATTTCTTACGAGTCATTGACACGTAGCGTGACTCTCGCAATCGAAAAACTAACTAAAAAATAGACATAAAATATGCACAATCGACGAGACTAGAAAACATCTCTCTAGATCTGGATTCAAGAGTTAGGTAGACTTCACTATAAATCAACCAAATCTAATCCCAAAAACCCATAATTTAATTTTCCTTGGTGTAAAAGATGCTATTGTTATTTAGTAATTAATTAAATTAAATTAAAATTTCTGTATTGTTCAGGTGGGTTGGTAATCGGACCGTGAAAAACCGTAGAAGTCAAATAAAGGGGCAAAGGTTAGACCGCTGTCGTCCACTATATCCATCTCCCCAAAAGCACAAAAGCACTTTTACTACACACACACACCCCCCGACTGACCGCTCCACCACCATTTCAGCTCACCTCAGCTCCGATTCCGGGTATCCAAATCGACCCGTTTTCCGATCCCATCGACCCGCAAGCCATGCCTGCTTGCTAAGCTTCACGATCCGAACCCGGAAAGCCTTTCAATTTCTCACCAAAACCATGTTCAACGGCTTCAATGTCTTCAGGTACTTTTCTGTTTCTTTTTTGCTGGAATATCTGTAATTATCTGCTGTTTGGTGGCCGAGAAAGTCTGGGAAATACAGGGAAAACGATGCAAACTTTATTGATGTTAGTTAAAGTTTTTAGTTTATTTTTGGATTAAAAAGTTGGGAATTTTAAGATTTGCTACACTTTGTCAGTGGTATCTCCAGATTTATCAATTTATGAGTTATTTCATTCTTCAGCTGTTCGTGGATTTTCAGTTTTCTAGCTTCATAAATTTCCGTTTGATTATTTCTCATCGGGTTCTTTTTCCACAGAAAGAAAATTTAGGTAAATTGTTTGTGTGCTTTGATTTCTGAAGAGTGAAAGAATTCACCTTGAATGCTCACACTAGATACACCAATATTCGGCCTAGTTGCGAGTGCAAGCCTGCATCTATTTGGGGTTGTGATTATGTGTTATATATCAGGTGGATTATGTGCTATACTTGTGTATATTGTATGCATATTATTAATCTAAAAGAGCGTATATTTGGAGCACATTTATGTCCTTTTATCTGCAATCGAGAGGAGTTAATGAGTTTCCCTTCCGGGTTTTTGTTGGTGCTTGAAGGTGGCATAGGTATTGCTGCATGGATGTGAGCTATTTTTGGGCCTGTCACGAACTAAAGTACCACTTACTAACGTAAATCTCAATGGTACTCGAGGGCTTTGGGAGATATGGGTTGTTTAAAGGCTGTTATTCATCATAAAGGTAAGTTTGTATTTATTCTAAATAGCTTGTTTTGGGATTCTTTGGTAGGAGCAGGACAGATAAAAAGATGGTCACGATATTGCTTAATGTGCGGTGAAATATTAAGGTCTCGTCCCTTAGTGTAGGGTTTGTATGACCACAAGATAGGTATCTGTAAGCTATCGCTGAAATTGATTATGTTGGTAGCCTTATTTTTATTGGAAGTAAATCTAAACTTGAAATATATACTTTGTATGGTTAATTTTTGGTCAAGCGGTAATATGTCATGGCTACTTATTCTGAAGACGGGCTTATATATCACTGCAGGTTCTTTGTGCTGCCAGTTATTATTATTCTTTATCTGGTTATCCAGTTTCCAAGATGTCATGGCAGTGCAGACAGTATTTGACCGAAGTCATGCTTCTTCCGTGGCAGAGCTAGGCCTAGCTAATCCACCTACTACTGAGTTCT